>CM047517.1:30212442-30439942 GCA_026122265.1 Ammodytes dubius
AGATGCCATACTGTCTTTCACGATCTCCAGTGTCCAAAAGTGTAAGAAAACCTGCCAACTGGACGGTACATGGTTCATGCTGCTCAAATAGGGCAACCATATGACTAGAGCCACTATAGTCAACACATCACTACTTTCCAAAGGACTACCTGTGTCAAGCACTGACACTTTCAGGTTCTGAAAGTCATATGCAAGAATCAAAAACAAAAATATAAAGATCATTACATGATGCATTTGCACAACCTATTAAATTAAATAAAAAAGCATATCTGAACACGTTTCGATTAAGAGAAGGCTGGAAGACTTTTTCTAAATGACCTTTCCTCTATAGGCTACAAGGTGCTGCAATTTTAGCTTGACAGGTCTGCTAAGATAAACTGAACAACTGCTATTACATTCACTCTATCTGGGTTAATAAAGCTAAACAGCCTACCAAAGATCAGTCTTAACACCCATGTGGCAGTAACTCATGGGCAGGTCTGAGGTGTTTTCAACATGGTCTTACAACAACACTGAACTGGGGTCTGCTGAGACAGTTCATAAAGTCAGTAGTTCATCCTTGTGTTGCCCACCATCTGAACACCTCCAGCATGGATGCCCGAGGGAGTGTTGCACCTTCTGAAGCCCTATAAAAAAGTGTCCTCTTTGAAGTTGTCTTATACCGCTCCAGGGTTCTACCAACACAGCCTTCGTTAAGCCAAGCATATAGCTAGAAATACCTGCTTGGACCAAATTAGTGGCTATACAGCGCCACACGTGATCGCCACTTCTGCACTTCTCACAGAGCTCTTACCTATTGCATAATAAAAAAATAAAAAAATCCCAAATGCGCAAGGTCTAATCTGAAGGAATGCAGGCCTGCGTGTTGGACCATTTGGAGCCCATGTGAAACGCATCCTGTTCAATTGACCAGGCGCTTATCCTCACACGACCCTCCTCATGAAAGCTCATCTCTGTGTGAGTGGACATACTGTTTACGTTGTCCTAATAGCTTTTGGCTGGAACCTCATTTTACAAGTTATAAAATGTTTGCTCTATGGAACAAGGACAAGAAGTTACTAGAGAGCAGAAAGAGGACAAGGCTTGTATGTGGATGTTGAACAGTGTTGTTAAGTTAAGACTTGCATGCCTCTACAAAATATTATAATTTTAACTTAGTTTTAAATGTTGGCCTAAATCTTAACATTTTCATGCTGACAAGCTTGGCATTCTCTTCCAAGTCTATAACACAAGCGCAGCAGTCCGAGAGCGATGCTATACAGAGGCTACCGCACTCTTGTATAATGCCACACAAACGTGGTGTATGATTATCTACACATTTAAACCAAACCTGCCCACTGAAATCAAGGGGCATGGACGGTAAAATCATGCGCAACAAAGACACAAAACATACACACACACACACACAGCACGCACGCACGCACGCACGACGCACGCACGCACGCACGCACGCACGCACGCACACACCACACCACACACACACCACCACACACACACACACACACACACACAACACACACACACACACACACACACACACACACACACACACACACACACACAAACAAACAAACATGGAACCACACAAGGAGTCTGTGGCACCAAGGAATGCACTGGAACAAACATGACACATTCTGCCCGAATGCCACCATGAAAATGCGCTGCCCTGCCTTCCCGGTATAGGCCTACACTGCCTGGTGTGTTTCCCCGGGTTAAGCCCTCTTGGCAGGCTATATTTGGGTGAACACATACAGGGTTCAGGTGAAATACCACGGACAGCACGACACACATACAGTACATTGAGACAAAGTCAAAGCCACAACCAACACCCACCCACACTCCCAAAACACAACACATATGGTTCTGTGTTAATCAGCTGATCAGTGCATGTGTGAGTTTCTTGTCATGAGGTGATCCCTGTATATAGGCTACAGTACATCCTTACCACTGTACTTTAACATAACCTTGGCCAGACTATCTTGAAAGAATCGTACTTTGCAGGTACAATTAAAGTGTCCAAGTCAACTTTAACCACATTATTTAAAAACAATTAACTGAATAAGCTGTACATCAACAATAGGGGCAAATGCAAACTGGCTTTGAAAGGACACCACTGGGTGAGTAGTATCCACTCTTGTCTTATCCCTGCATCATGTACACACACACACACACACACACACACACACACACACACACCACACACACACACACACACACACAACACACACACACACACACACACACACACACACACACACACAACACACAACCACACACACACACACAATCACACACAAAGTCCAACACAACATCTTATTTCTCAGTTCAACACAACTGTTTCTTTAAATCTTTTCATTGCCAAACAGAGAATTTTGGCTAGTGGTGGATAGGTCAAAAAAAAAGTTGGGTAAATGCTATGATGTTCTAGGGCCTACTACTTAAAGGCCTACTTCACCGGTTTGAATATGAAGGTGTATTGAATTCTGAGATCCTATGTAGTATAAATGTGCGAAAATAATTGAAATCGGTTCATCCTAGCCTGAGAAAAGGCAGAAAGAGTGTTTTTTTTAACCCTATATTTCTCCTTCTCGTGACATCACAGAAAGAGAAATATAGGGTTAAAAAAAAACTTACTTTGTAAATTACTGTTTTATTTACTGTGATGTCTTTTACTGTGACATCACAGTAATATTTACAAAGTAGGTTTTTTTTTAACCCTATATTTCTCTTTCTGTGATGTCACGAGAAGGAGAAGTATAGGGTTAAAAAAACACTCTTTCTGCCTTTTCTCAGGCTAGGATGAACCGATTTTAATTTTTTTTGCACATTTATACTACATAGGATCTCAGAATTCAATACACCTTCATATTCAAACCGGTGAAGTAGGCCTTTAATTGATGTCATGTTTATTTTTAATTGTTAACATCTGTAGCACCTAGGCCTATAGAAGAACATTTTCCTTTTTTCAAACCTATCTCTATCTGGCTGATGTGGTTGCAAATATTTGCATGATGAGTAACTGCCATTGGCCTTATTTGTTGGAGAGTGCTTACGGCGCTGAACACAATATGCCCATTGATGGGTGAGTCACTAAACCTTTTGTTTTTGAATACACAAAACACCTGCTTAGTGCAGCGTCATGAAAATAGAGAAGCTATGAATCCCTGTTTGATTCTACTTAGGCTACATTAGGCCCATGACAAGATGTTTTATGTCTTTAATTAGGCTATATATCCCACACACAACACAGACACAGACACACACACAGACACAGACACAGACACAGACACAGCACACACACACACACACACACACACACACACACACACACACACAACACACACACACACACACACACACACACACACACACACACACACACACACACACACACACACACACACACACACACACACACACACACACACAACACACACACACACACACACGTCCATGAACAGAACATCTGAACTGGCTCTGACTGACTCACACTGGCACTTGGGTGGAAAAAAAAGGAAAGAGGAGGTTGATAGATGGAAAGGTTGTTTTACTCTGATGATGTCATCATCTACACAAATAGACGATCTTTGTCAGCGGCAGGGACCACCGTCACCTAGCAACCGGTTACAACAAACACAGCACCGACATTGATGAGGCCAGCGTTTTAGCCAGTGTGCTAACCAGCTAAGCTATGTGTATAAGGACGAACCAGGCAGAATAAAACAGTCTTAATATAATGAAATAAAATGGTGAAACAGACGATACAGATATTTGGTCGCATAAAACCCACTAAGAAACCGACGTCGGTGAGTGAATAACTAAAACTCAACATTGTAAATCAACTTAGACTCATTGAATATGAAAATAAATGCTACCCAGGTTAGTTATTTATTTAAGCTAGCAAACGTTGGCGTTATAACGAGCCGAGGCCCCTTTTAGATAGGAGGCATGCTGGCTTTTATTCCCATTACTTTATTTATCCCAGGTTACTACAGGCTTGCCATAGCAGGAAAGTGACTCAAGGGTGCAACTTGTGGCATTAATAATGAAGGCTGCTTTCCATTAAGTTCAATAAATAGTAGCAGTGAGATCCAGAAATACACCAGGAAGCACACCTGAATGGAATGCAGTTTTTATGAACTCATGTTTCCAGTTACACCCGTGTGTTTTCTTTCAATGGTATGTCAAATCATCCAGTGTGTCGTCACTAACTCAATACAGCAGGCAACCGGAAGTGATTATACCTGATTCATATACTGGTTTTAAGGAGGACTGATACCAATACCAATTTAAACATGAGAGGAATAAGCTAACAGCTAGCTAGCGTTTTGTGCTGTTGTAAGTATCTACTCATGACTTCCTCCTCCTTGTACACAACTCACAGGTTTTCATTGTTTTTCAGGCCAGTTGTGAAATTAGAATTGTGTTGCAGAGTCATCCCATACAGTGGTAGGCCAACATATGTGTTCTATCAACTGAATCACAGTCATCAAAGTGAACCATACATTTAAATGTTAGTTCTCAAACAGTGTAAAGCTTATACAATAATATCAATATTGGTGTTTTTTTTGTATTTTTGCAAAGTACACACAGGGGCACCAATATTCATCTACCATCAGATAAGGCCTGGCAGCACTCTCTTCACAGCTTATTGTCTGAGCACAGTGGCCCTACATGGAAGAAATAATCATATTACTGCAAGGGCAGGGCTTTTTCTCTGGCACTTTACCTTGAGCTGACATTATCCAGTGAAATGAAACGGGCACAGTCTACCTCCTGGAGCACATGAACACAGGTGGTCAGGAGGAGGCCATGATGCTGCCTGCAGGCAAGGGAGACGGACACAAGAAAACAATCCAATCATTTAGGTCTATCTTTTATTCCTGGAATTGCATCAGTGTCCATTGGAAAACATATGGTACTACGACGTATGCCAGTGCTCATGGCTGTGTGGGGGGCGGGGGAGGGGGTTGACACAGCCGGCAGCCTCACTTTATAGGTCCTCCACTTCTATAGAGCCCAGTCTATATTGGTTTAATGTTCTAGCGCTAATGTCTTCTCTCCCGAGGCTTGGGTGAGCGGAGGTGAATTTGGGAATACTGTATGCTTCATAAGCTCTTATCAATTTAGGGCCTGTGTGATGGAAATTAATATTATCTACAGTCTAGACAAGCTGATAATTCAGTTTCCAAAACAGCTTGCTGTAGCGTAACCAAACATTTTGGAAGTGCACAAATGTATTGTATTTGAGTTTATGCTGGGCTGCATATGTATAGTTCAACGTATCATTCATAACAGAATACAAATGATAGCATATGACATGTAATAGACTGCTTTTCCATAACAGCAGATGATGTGACTGTGTGTTTGTCTCCCTCAGGTGTACTCTGTGGACAATGAGGAGCAGACAGGTGCTGCTGTGGAGTTTGTGCTGCCAAGGGACCTGGCTGATGGCTTTGTTAACAACAAGAGGGAGTGCTACAAGTTCAGGTAGATTGTTTTTTAGTTGTATTATTATCTAGAGAATGTTCCATTTCCTTTAGTGCAGTGATTGAATGTATTACTAGTGAAAGCTTTTATTTTTGCTGTTCTATCTGGGAAGGGCTCTTTATTTCAATCTCTGATCTGTTTTGTCTTATACTGTATGTAAAAGCAGCAAAGTTTGTTTATAGAAATTTGAGTCAAAGGAAATATAAATGCATGCAGTCTGCATGTATTGTGTTTATAATATACACAATTGAGTATAATTAGCTACAGGTTTAAGAGGGTGCAAAACATCAAAACGATGACCACATATGTTTTGCTTAAATTGGGATAAGCAAGAATCTTGCACATGACCATCACATCTCTTGATGTTCAAACTAAAAGCGTGGTGTGTATCTGTGCAGCTTCAGACTGGATAAAACTTAAACATGCAGCGTTAGAGGAAGGTGCGTTCCCCAGCAGATTTTATACCCTCAAGGTTGCATAAGAACTTTTACCCATGAATTATTCATCACTGCTGCAGAGCCCGAACATCTGTTTAACGCTGGCGGTGACAGCTCCAGCCTTATATACCCTCTCTGGGCAGGGCCCATGCCACGCTTCCAAGCCCTAAACTCACAGTTATGGGAGTCAGACAGCAAGTGGACAGTGGAGAGAAAAAGCCACAGAGTCTTAAGATAGCCTGTGGAGGTTCCCTCGTGCCCTTATAGAAATAAAACTTCCACATTTAACAGTCTTCCAGGGCGCGTCGTTCCTCTCACATCGCTCTCATCTTTCTGTGGGATGAAACATGAGGGCTGGAGACTGTTTTAGAAAACAGAATGACTAAACTCCTCCTCCATCCCCTCCACGGCCATTCAGTAGACTGCTTCATGTGCTTGTTCAGTACTGCTGTGGGTGTGTTGGGCCTCGGCTGTTTCAGATAAACCAGAATCATAAATTTTTCTTCTGTATGTTTATGGTAGTAAATATATAAACCATAAATAATAGATAATTATTCTGTTGTGCCTAATGAGTCATGGTGGTATTGTCCTTGTTCTTCCCTCTTTGGTCCAGGTTCCAGAAGGTCTTTGATCAAGACACCAAACAAGAAGATATTTTGAAAACATTGCCAGACCAGTTGCAGACAGGTAAAATGTTGACACTGTACTTTTTCTTCATTAGATATGCAACTAAATGTTTGTATTAATACCAGCTAATTGTCTTACATTGATATGATATCTTTAAAAACATGTGTCAACCCTTAAGAACAGCATCAAGGATCCCATTCACAAATGATCAGGAGTTATCTCTGCCCAACTGTGCCCTGCGTTGCTCATCGGGCCACACAGGCTTTATCCAGCCTTGTTGTCGGGAAGTCAGTAAAGCTCAGCTTTCTTTAAGATGGAAATGGTGGGTGTCTGTGATGTTTGGCGTGCTGTACATACTTAAACCACTAAGTGCACTGAGCTGGCAGGCGAGATGGCACACTGTGAGAACATTTGGAAGCCACAACACAGAGTTCTACTATGTACAGTAGCTGCTCACTCATTTGAGCCGTTGTTTGATTTGGTTATGCACTGGTGGTGTCACACTAACAAGTGACACAACGACAGCAAGTCATTCATCAATGCTATTCAATGTAATATAAATAGAGGGCTCACATGGTTTTAAATGTTAAATTAGGAATACATTCTAAATATTATTCCTAATACGTCTGACATATTTCATTTATCGAGTGCATACCATACACATGTGTTGTTAGCCATAATGGATATAATAAATAACAACACAGTGGGCTCTAGGCAATATAGTCACTTTCATACTATACTACTATATACTATAGGGAGTTCAGTTTACAGTTCAGGTTATAATAATGAAAAAAAAAATCACTGGTTGCTATAATACTCAACTAACGGAAAGTAGATAGTGGACGCTCCAATTTGGATATCGGCACACATTTCAATGTCATGCTTCCCTACTAGATTTATATACATATACTGTATGTCTCATCCAGTTTTAATAACAAAAACAAACTGTAGTGACTAAGATGCAACAAGTTCATAACCAATATAACATGTTTTGCACTTACATTTCATTCTTCCATCTGGAAAGTGCTTGTTGTCAAAATCACTTTTCGTTGTATACTTTTCCTCTTCCCGACACTTGATCAAAATCAGGAAGACTGACTGGAAATTGTGAAAAAAAACACCCTTGAGGAGATGGCATTTTCTTGGCATTTCCTGTGATCAAATGTTGGTGGTGGGTGTTGTTGTTATGTGAACAAGGTTCTTCCCTCCCCCCCATGCCGACCTCTTTCATCCTGGTTTAATTTAGCCCTAACACCCCCTCCACATTCCATACCCAGTCGTCTTAGTCACAATAGGAGCTATTTGTGGAATCCCACAAGTGCTTTGCATTATCTTTGCTATTAGAAGACATATAAACAACATCTGGATGAGACGTCTGGATTGGCTGACTCAGGACTTTGGATGTGTTTGACCCTGACTCACACAGGTTCACTGACATGTGTATTAAGTTGCCCTCCCCAGCCTAACCTTTTAACATTCGCCCCCTTTTGTTGTGGCAGATGGTAAACTTCAGGTTAAAACTCAACTCTGTCACAACCAGGCTATGTCTTTCCGTATCAAGTTGAGCTAGGCGTCTTTTAGCCTTTGATATGATAACTATTATCTGCATCCTAGACGACACTAGTCATCCTGTCTAGCCAGCCATTACCAATCTGTCCCCCTCCCCAATCAGACATTTCTTAGTCCACTGTCAGCCTCTTGCCCTCCCTGTTTACTCACCAAGGGCCTCATTTATCAAACTTTGCGTAGGATTTGCGTTAGAAGGTTGCTTTCGTAGGATTTAGGGCAGTGCGTGCGAAAGATATTTTCCGATTTATGAAGCAGTGCGCACTCACGTCCTACGCCTGTTTCCCTTTATAAATCACAATCAACTCTAAATGTGGCGCAGCCTTTGCGGGTTTCACGTACCGCCCATATTTACCCATACATAGTCATCGACACGCCCGAATTAATATCATTTACTGAGTGCATGAAGGCGGTAGTGGCAATCGCCGACTGAAAGGGAAATGGAAAAATAGACTCCACACGGTGTGGATCACTGCGGTCACCCCGAAGTACCCGTTGGAGAAGTGGCGACCAGGGAAAATATAGTTTGGTGGCAGTGTGAGCGTAAAGGCGTCAGAGTGCAGCCTGTGGCGATCTCTGTGAACGCTGTGGCCGAAATAAAAAGAAGTGATCCGACATAAAAGTGGACGCAAAAAAGTGCATATCCTCACACAACAGTGTTTGTGCCACGAGCGGGGGGCACTGAGACCCCCCATGAGATACAGATTCGGAGAATTCATCCCGGGGCAGTGGCGGGCGGCGGAGGGTTAATAATAAACTTCACAGTCCCTTTCAAAACACAATTGCGACGTGCTTAAACACAAAGAAAAACACATAAAACGGACTAAAAGCCGTGAAAAAAATCACAGTAGCCTATGTGATGTACAGTAGGCTTATCATTAGTGTATGAAAAGGTGCACTCCTGTCTGCCTGACTCAGGCATCGAGAACAGCGTCAGTGTAAAAGTAATAGGCTGTATCTCCACCTCAATATTATCAGAATTAATTCCACAACATGCAGATAGGTTATTCTTTAATAACTGCAGAGCTTATTCGAACGTTGCTGTTTTGTTTTTATTTGCACTCATATATCTCCGTTTGTAGACTATTTAAGATCCTAATTCGTTTTGTTTTTGTTGGTATCACTCCATGGAAAAATCCGTGGAGGCATTTGTTCATTAGTTGTAAGAATGGCTTCATCCGTTTTGCAAAGGAACTCCCTATATGATAGACCTACATGGCTTATAATAGGCCTATATCTGGATTAATTTTACACAAACACATTCGTTCTCGCACTTCATACATGTGCCGACTGGAGTCGCCAGTTCTCCTTTCTCCACTTTTTGTCCGTACGCATGGGTTATATTGTGCGTGGAACACCGCACTTCTTCCCGTAAAGTATACTTTTGATAAATCGCAAATGTTGCTTAGTGAGCCACGTACGCACTCTATTGTGCGTACGCACCGTTGATAAATGAGGCCCCAAATGTTCTGAATTCCACAGAGGTTTAACCTTTTAAATAGAGTCTTACGACAGTGGCTTAAATACAAGAGTGAATGGAGTGAATTAATTCTGCGTGTTAAGCCCATGTTTCGGAATATGTTGCCTCTAGAATACATTCACAGGAATAGGCCAACACTAACCCTGCGTTCCAAATCACATCTTTTTACTATACTACATACTAAAGTACAGGAGAGTTTTAGAGCCACATGAGAGAAAAATAATCAGATAAGGAATATTTTTCTTTCATTATGTCGAGAAATGTCAAGAATAAAGTAGAATACTCCAAAATACTATTGGAGTTAGTGGGGCATTCATGTATTTTCAGCATACTACAATTGACATGCATGTATTGGGACATCCTAAATCTTTTTCTGGTATATTAAATAGTGTGGAAGTATGGGCATTGGAACGCAGGGTAAGGCCTCACATATTTGCTACAAAGAGTATTGGAAGAGATTATGAAAAGGCACTTTAGCTTGGACTGACCTAGACTAAGCTATGTGGACCCCAGTTGCTTTGCTGATAACTTCTGCTGATATTGACCTGGTTCCAGTTACAGAAGCCTGTCTGTTCACAGACATCACACGCATTAATCAAATTTGGACTGAAATTTCACTTAGGCAGACGGACGGACAGACAGACAGACAGACAGACAGACAGACAGACAGACCTTCAGGTATAAGTGGTTGCAGAACATCAAAACAATGACCTCTTTTGTTATGCTAAAATTGGGATGAGGAACATTCTTACATATGTGAGTTGTTATGGGAATCTCAGTGTTGCAGTAATTATTCACATAAATAACAAAAATCACACATAACTTACAAAAACAGTCAAACAGAAGTTAGTATTCAGGGGTATCTGGGGGTGTGCTTGTCACAGGTAGAGTTAGATTGTTAATGAGGGGGCATGGCTTCTCTCCTTATGCTGCGTAAGGGGAGAGAGGTCTTTGAACAGAAAAGTGAAGGTGGAAGAAAATAGGGCAGGTTGTTTTTTCTCATACTTTGGAAGTCTCTAGTCAAATTAATATTAATCTGTAAATTAAAAGTCCAAATGTAAATTGTTGATAGCCACACAGAGGAGGAGTCTCCCCTCATGGCACAGAGGTGCAGCAGTTTCTCCATCACCGCACTTAAAGTCAGTTTCATGCACGTAGGCGCCTATTCACCCAACCAGCAATCACAGTCAGGTTGATGTTTCGCTTGGTACTCTTGTCATGCTAGGCGCACCTCAAGTTTAGCCAAAGGCTCTAACTCGTTTACACGCGCGCTAGTCTCCGTCTGTGCTGTGGTGTAACCCAAACCAGTCATTTCAACCCCAACACAGTAGTTTAAAAACAAACCAGTATTAACAGCTCCAGGAGAGGAAGAGCCAATGTAATGATGTCGGCCTGGCAAGGCAAACCCTCTATCTGCATTGTAATCCAGACTTCACAAGGAACCTGCAGCCCAAGTTGAAAGCTCTGTTTCAGGTTTAACCCTTAACCTAAATGCCTATAAAGATTGGACATAGTGCTTCTCATAAAAAAGAACAAGGACCTTTAGGACGAAGGTTTTGCCAATCTCCAGGGAGAGCTAGGGCGGTAAACAGGAACAAGCATTGGGGAATGCCCAAGCCTCAGTGGCAGGGCCCAGGCCGCATCATTAGCACTGACATTAAACCAAACACTGGGCCTGTACACACTGCCAATCACTGCCATGACTCACCATAGATTAAATGGACGCCCAATGGCCGTCCAAGTCAGGCTAACCGAGCACCATTTCTCATGAGCGGACATAGTGTTTTATATAAACTGACATGCAGTCTTTTTCCCCTTTGCCGTTTCCCATGAAGGGTGTGGAATTGTACAGCACACAGGGAGGGAAAACCCACACACTGCTAAAATACTGGCTTGGCTTGGCAATTCCATTAGAATAAGTGAGAAGCTTACGATTGTTTGTAATTCATCTTGGAAAATATAGTGTTAAGATATCCCTTTTCCTTGCGTTTGGGCCAGTAGGAGAGCACAGAGTTTAAATCCTTCACCTTTGATCCAAGCTCGTGTGTCATGCGCCTCTCTGTCATTTCAATAATTCATCCTGGTTTATTTCCAAAAACTTCAGAACAAGAGTTTGCTTTATGCCAGTTTATCCCACCTCATATTCTTACCACTGCCGTCATATTGGATGTTCATTTCATTCAAGCACTTTCCACAGCCCCGCTGCGCACGTGCATAAGGGACGTCCAGTGCCAAACCAAGACTCTACCCGGCCCTGCCTAGTGGAGTGGGTTTGGGCCCTTTTCCTTCGCTCGTACTCCGAGACATTCCTCTCTCACCGGCAGATGTCTGTCGCCATCGCAGCTCCCCACTCACTGCCATCTTTCCTGTGGATTTAAAGTGTCACATTCGATTCAATCAGACGTTTGGTGTCTGCTTAGCAACTTGACAGTCCCTTGCACTCTGGAGAATAAAAAAAAAAAGTGATGTCATGGGAAGCACACACATGAATATGGTCAAATGTACAGACAGAAGTAATAACAAATCTTTACTTTTCCAAAGTTAAGTATAAATATCTGCCACCTTTGTTTGGTTGAAGTATTTAGTCCCAATTAAGAGAACAGCAGTGATAATAAACAGTTTTTATGTTTTCTGCCATCTTACATTCACATGGACTTTATATAGCATCATTTTTCATGACCCAAGTGCTGTTGCTATCTGCTGTACTAGTAAAATGTGCCCGTTCTTCAAGAAAATTTGTAGTTTAATGTGAGTCAATTAGGCATTAAATCGGCTTCTTATAAAACATGAAAAATAGATAATATACAATGTGTTTGCTTGGTGTCCTTGGTACTACCATATACATTTTATTGTTTGGTTCTTTAACATCAGCCTGTAGCTATACTTGAGTATTTTACTATTAGAATAATAGTTGCATTCATGAAATCATAATTATGTGTGTGTGTTGTGTTTTTGTGTGTCTGTGCAGTGTATTGGCTGGCTTCAATGGCACCATCTTTGCGTACGGCCAGACGGGCAGTGGGAAGACCTTCACCGTCACAGGAGGGGCCGAGCACTACAGTGATCGAGGCATCATTCCCCGCACACTGTCCTACCTCTTCCAACACTTCAGCCAGGTCAGCACAGCAGCAGGGTCAGCTTGTATTTCACTTGATTTAAGTCAGTTTACTCTTTAACATACAAGATTAATATATGGTATCCTACTGGCTCTTTCATACCGTCAATCATTTCCCTACACGTTACCATTCCGACTTAATGCACTATTTGTGTTTGCTCCACAGGAAAGCAGTATGGTTTATACCACACACATCTCCTACCTAGAGATCTACAACGAGATGGGATATGATCTTCTGGACTCCAGGCATGAAGCATCTCGACTGGAGGACCTACCGTGAGTGCTGAATACTTATATTAAAGGAATAGTTCAAAAAAAAATCGGGTTCAAGACAAGATGACAGAGCCCATTCCTTGAACTTTGTGTGCATTTTTGAAAAGAAGAAATAGGCCAGGTCGCTCATTGCTTGTTAGTTTAGCACAAAAACAGGTAGATAATGGGTAGCAGGCCTCCTCCAAAAGTCAAAAGATTAACTTTTCAGCATCACTAAAAGGTCCTATGTGCTTGTTGTGACTTCGTTATATACCAAGTTATGTTGCATGCTGGTTGCACTCTATATATTTAGCATTTTATGTCATTTTATAATCAAATATCGGAAGAAAACCGTGCAGTGCGACTGCCTCATCCTCGTCCTCCTTACAAATGCAGCCATGATCATTAGCACCAATAGCTCTTAAAACACAGACCTTTTGTTTTGTTGAACTACTGAAAATCACGTGTTTGAAATTTCATAAAGTGCAGAAAAATATAGAGGGCAACATACATGTAAGCTAACTAGCTATGCTATCCTTTGCCCATTACTTATTGAAAAAGAAGTTAAAGGGATGGTTTCTCTCTCATCGTCTTGAACCAGAGAGTGAAGCGACAAGCTAAAAATACAGAAATGTTGAACTGTTCCTTTAAAGTTGAAAGGACCAATCATCCACGGTTCCATTATTGTCTCGGACACTTGTGGGTTCAGCTAAGCCTTATTCCTGAACAGCCGTTTTGTTAGCCCAGAGTCACTGAGTGGTGAAATACGGAGGGAGTCTAGTATTTATCATCTCACTGCGAGCTGCCAACTGACATAATAAGACTGTGGGACAGCAATGGATGTGGTCACCATGGTGGCAGACTCTGCCACTGGTGCGGAGAGCAAGAGGGTACAATCTTATTTTGCCTTTTTGTTTGTGTTTGTTTTGTGCCTTTTTTGTGTCACACTCGATACTTATTCATCTCAAAGTAGAATTTTTTGGACGTCCAGTCGCGACATGGTCTCGGTACATCATCTCCAATGTTTGTATTTTCTTGTACCAGTTTTAAGTTTCTTCTCTCCTTACGCTGTAGGATCCAGCTCAAGGCTTCGATAGCCACAAATCACAGTCTTCTGGAAATAGACAGTGCCCCGTCGTAAAACCATGCTGCGGCCACTCTTGCTGATTCAAGGAGAATCTATGGCACTGACAAATTTCTCTCTTTAACTGTTGGCCTGTCTCCTGTCTTTCACTTTTCACATTTTTTTTTAAACTTCTTCTCCTTGTCTCCATCTTTGCACTTTTTCCCCCAAGAATTCCATCCTCTTTATGCCTAATAGTCTGTTAATTATCTTGTAAATTCATTCATCATCATCAACAACACATCATCTTTTATATTTGTAGGGAACAAAATGCGATAATCAAATTCTATTTTGGGTTGGAGGGACTGTTTGGGGAAAATGACACTGCCAGGGTAAACGCCTTTAATCACATTAAGATGAATACTGTTTTAATCAAACTACCTCAATGACCTAGTACCACGTGTTAACATAATCATTTACATGTGTTTTCCAACCATTCCACCCTCTTTGATATCTTAATCCAGTAGCCGTTATGTCACAGCCGTGGGGACGTGATGGAAAATATAGGGTAGGGACAACAGGAGTCAATTTAACCCCCCATCTGTCCAAGCACACCGAGGCGCTTGATGTGGGCAAGAACCATCGCTTGTTTGTTTTTTAAAAGCAAGCCCTGTCTGTTATCAAGTTATGAACGCCCGGATAGATAAAGCACTATAGGTCAAAGCAGGTCGCAGCAGGCCACACTGATTTGCAGATGTGGTTTGTTTGGGTTTTGGATCTGAGCGAGGCCAGGCCCATGGGAGGGAAGTGGATGACATAATTGACATGATTAGTTTTTCATAATTGCTTCAGTGCTTCAGTGTTGTTATTTAGTTTTTTTGACTGGATTTGTCCCGCTTTGTCATTTATTATTCAAAAAAATTAAAGGTCATAGTATGCATAGTATACCCTTTTTTTAGGTTCAAACTTCTAATTTGGATTTCTAATAGAAACTGTTTTCATGGTGTAGTGTCCAGAAAAGTCTTTATATTTCTCTCTGGGCCATTGCCAAATCTCGTCTTTTCAGCCTCCATCTGAAACGCTTTGTTTTAGCGCCTGTCTCTTTAAAAAAAACAGTCTGCTCTGATTGGACCTGAATCCAACTGCCGGGTTCGAATTGAACTGCCGGTTGTGTATCTTGGGGCTGTGCTCATCACAGGTGTAGGTAGAGATATGTGAGGTTGGTAATGGGGGCGTGGCTTCTCTTATGACATCATAAGGGGAGAAAAATCTCACTGGGGTTTTTGAACACAGGTTTTCAGAAAGGTGGAGGGAATAGGTGATCTTTCAAATTGATTTAATATGCTGGAATTTCCTTTGAACATTCTTTTTCTTTTTTTTCCAGAAAAGTCTTGATCATGGAGGATCCCGAGCAGAACATCCATCTGAGGAACCTGTCGCTGCAGCAGTCAGCCAATGAGGAGGAGGCTCTCAATCTGCTCTTTCTGGGCGACACCAATCGTATGATCGCAGAGGTAAGAAAGACTGAGACACTTGTTCCACTATGTATGTGGATGGATGTGACCTGCCCTTTTAATTTCACACAAAATAAAAAAGGATTTGAATCATGGAAAAGTTTTGTTTTTCAGTAATTTAATTCATAAAGTGAAAATGTAATGCCTTTTTTGTTTTCATTTTTGTGATTACGGCTTACAGCTCAAATATGACTAATTTCTAATGTTTTGAGATATTCAAAATTAAAACAGAAAGGAAGGCTTGACATATTAGACTTCATGTCTAAAATAAATACTTTTCCATGATATTCTTATTTTTTTAGATGCAACTGTACATACAGTCCCAGTGTACTTGGCCTAAAGGTTTTCATTTTGTCCACAAATGCAAAATGCCCTCTACAGCCTACCTTAAGACCCTTCTTTGATATTATTTTAGTCCCTTGTGGTCCCTTTTTACCACACTTTTTTCTCCCAGTAAAAACCAAGCATTCTCTCTGTAATTTCTGTTTATCCTGCGGTGGTTCTTTGCTTCACTCAGACACCCAGACTCCCCACACAGATGAGACATGTGTGTGGGTCACTTCTCTGCTTTGTAACCTGAGGTTTTTGTGCAAAGGGCTGACCTCACCTTGTTTACTCTCGCTGCTAGGTTGTAAGTAAATAACAGACCGTAAAAGTGAAACAGATAAGCCAGTTTCAAATCTGTGACATTTAATTTTTGACTTGTTTTAATAAGACAGCTTTTGATGTGGAGGGGATTCCACCATGAAAGAAAACCAAGGCAAAAGAAATCCAACCCTGCGTTCCAAATCGCATACTCTTCTACATACTACATCTGACCACAAAAATAATCTAGTAAGGATGCAGTGGGCATACACTTGGGACCTACTTTTACTTATTAATTTAATCATAACATTGAGCCTTGATCTTGCCTCTTGCTTTTGTATCCGTCTTATCCCTGTTTGTTTTCATATGGAGGCTCCGTCGATGTGACGTTACTTCCGGTGCGCACTGGATTGTGGCTCAGAATCACCCAAAAAGGATGCTGTTTTCAACACTAAAAATCTCGGCTGTATGTAGTAGACATCTGGGTATTTCTAACCATCCTAAATCTGGCCACAAGAATCGGGACATCCTAAAAAAAAATTTCTACCATACTAAATAGAAAATAGTATGGCTATTGGAACGCAGCCAAAGACAGATTGTTCAGGACTTGGAAAGGGTTTAGTAGAGATAGCATCCTGTTTCAGTGTGTAAGGCAATGTGTCTAGAAAGTAACATAGCCCTTTGAAAAAAAAACTCTATTGCATTTGTTTTTCATCTAGCTTGAGGACACACTCCCAGTGTCCACTGCTTTTAAACGTGGGGGCACATTTGAGTGGAAACACATTCTTGGATCTTTATTCTGTTGATCAGGCCATGGTAGGCGTTGCACAACTCAGCTGGGGGAGCCCCCCTACAGTCCACCCACACTATAGTGAACCTGTCCTCTGTGGAACATCTCAAACAAGAAGGCTTCTCCTGAGCCCCGAGCAAACAAAGCACACCGTCAACATCCTCAATTTGTCAATGCCAGAATCATCCCCAGAAGTCAAGGCTCCACGCAGACTTCCAATAAAGTTAGCAGAAATGCTCTCTTTCTTCTTTCGGGCCATGTGGACCAAAGATGACACATCCATTCAGGCCTTGTCTCAGCAGACAATGAGCTCATCCCTTTGAGAATTTGCCAATCCCCCCTCCACACACTTTTTACAGGAACAGGAAATCAAATGCACCTTCTCAACTCCTCACCCTTCACTCAACCTCACCAGGAAACATTTCCTTTCCATCTGGTCTTTTTTTTCCTGTTTGCAATCGCTGTTTTCTCTTCTTTCCACATGTGGGGCTGCAGTCTCTGGATCTCTCACCCATTCTGACATCCTAACTCGTACAGGGGGCATAGCGGGTGGTCAAAGTGAACTTCACTCTCAATCTCTTGAATCAGCAATCTCTAGATGTGTTTTTGGGGAGTTTGTAGCCCCAGATTGCCCCTTCATGCTGACCCACTGCAGCACCATGTGTGGTCAGCATGGAAGATCAACATGTGGTCAAATGAGAACACAGGAGAACTAAGGACGTGGCTCCAATGAGGTTGCTTTGTCCTGCTGTTTTTTCCCCCACAACTAGGACATACTTGAATCCCCCTGTGATGACGATATATCCTCTGTGGACATGAGCAAAGAGTCTGCAACCATTTAAATATACATGTAATATTTGATATTTTCCTAAACGCTCCTGAAGAGGCCTTTAAATAGTGTCCATAGGAAGTGAGCAGGGTGCACATTTCGAAACGCAGCCAAACTGTCCTTCAGCTTGTACTCAATCTTGATAAAGTCCATGGTAAGGACACAGTCACACTCAGTGATAAGAGCCAACAGTCACTTCTTATCTATGGGAAGCTTCCATTGTATTTGAATACTTTAAACTGTCATTGGTGAGTGCTGGTATTCATTTCCACTGAAGTGCGCTTTATCACTTACTGTACATGCCCACACCTTGCTTAAACTGATGTGGTGTAATACAACAGCCTGCCATTCACATCATGTAACCATTTTAGAGAGGGCCTTAATTCATTCTTATGATCATTGTAGAGGATGTAGTATGTGATGCTGCTAAAACATTTGAAACTTCAAATTATAATTGCATTCTCTGACTTTAGAGGGGTGAGTCCTTACCCCAAGTGAAGGAGTTCAAGTACCTCGGGGTCTTGTTTGCGAGTGAGGGAACAATGGAGCGTGAGATTGGCCGTAGAATCGGAGCAGCAGGGGCGGTTTTGCACTCGCTTTACCGCACTGTTGTGACGAAAAGAGAGCTGAGTCGTAAGGCAAAGCTTTCGATCTACCGGGCGATCTTTGTTCCTACCCTCACCTATGGTCATGAAGGCTGGGTAATGACCGAAAGAACGAGATCGCGGGTACAAGCGGCCGAAATGGGCTTTCTCAGGAGAGTGGCTGGCGTCTCCCTTAGAGATAGGGTGAGAAGCTCAGTCATTCGTGAGGAACTCGGGGCAGAGCCGCTACTCCTTTGCGTTGAAAGGAGCCAGTTGAGGTGGTTCGGGCATCTGGTAAGGATGCCCCCAGGGCGCCTCCCTAGGGAGGTGTTCCAGGAGCGTCCAGCTGGAAGGAGGCCTCGGGGAAGACCCAGGACTAGGTGGAGAGATTATATCTCCACACTGGCCTGGGAACGCCTCGGGATCCCCCAGTCAGAGCTGGTTGATGTGGCCCGGGAAAGAGAAGTTTGGGGTTCCCTGCTCAAGCTGCTGCCCCCGCGACCCGATTTCGGATAAGCGGTTGATGATGATGATGATGATCTCTGACTTTATTATACACTATTTGCCTCTTTTGCAGTTGCTAAACCTGTGCAAAGGGGGAAAGGCAGGCACACTGCTCTCAAACTGTACTGCCAAGCACACAGCGCCTGGCTGTGCCTGTCCCATGTACATGTATGGAAATGAGCGAATATTCAAAATTGATCTCTCTCTCTCTCTCTCTCTCTCTCTCTCTCCTCTCTCTCTCTCTCTCTCTCTCTTCTCTCTATGTATTTGCCACTCCCTCTCTCTCTTCAAGGCTTGTGAGCTTTTAATTATATTGAATTGATATTGAGGTATACAACACATTTAAACCACATATCCAGTGCTCTTAGCTTTAAAACAATGTTTGTAAGTTATAAGTGATTGGAATAGCAAGTGGTGATATTTGCACATTGTGAGTAAGGTCAATTAAATATAACACAGGGTACAGTGTCAAAAAAGCTGGAATTTGACAAACCTAGATGTTCAAAGGCCTATTATCATCGTCTGGCCAGGATTTTGTTGGTGTGGAAAATAGCTGTCAGCAGTAAGACGGTAAAACAGTTTTTTTTTAACTCGGACACTGTATCCTTACATTTGACCCTTTGATCAATCCTATTAGGTATGTGATCCCCTTGTCAACATCTAAAGGGGGGCTGCTCCATATTACTTTAAGGGTTCCCCATGAGGAGGCAAACGTGGATGTGTGCAGAGTGAAGGGAATTTGGACTGAGGAAAGAGATGATAGCGGGTGGAGTTAAGATAGTGAAAGATCTGCCGCCAGCTGTCAAGTCCTTAACAGGCAGGTGTTGGCACATTTACCCCAACAACAAGTCCAGCGTCAGGGCTCCGTTTGTACAATAAATGACCTGGAATGTCTATGAGGATGTTTTGGGGGCAGCCAGACAGAAAAAGTGGTTTGTATCTAACAGACAGACCTTTATAAGCTAGCAAGTCAAGTTGATGATCTGGATAACCCTCTGTTCAGTTATTTAAAAATCATCTATTGTTGTCCGAATGTCCGTCCGATCTGCCTGTGTGTTATCGCACAAACCAAATAAAAACAGCATGTAAGTGAATGTCCGTTTCCTCTGTTTATTCTCTCTGTTTGAGGACCCCCGTGAGTAAACCCATCCTTCTCTAGTTAATAAAGCTTGTTTGTTCAGAGAGTGACTCAGAGACTCTATTTCTGTCTCAAGCTGACTTCCAGTGACCATCTAAAAAAAATCAACCTCAGCTTTTGTAAAAAGTGGCCGCCATGTGTGTTTACAGCTCATTGGTTACACATGGTGTGGCTTTTATCTTCAGAACCGGCGGGAGCGAGGGGAAAAATAGGAATAAAAGAAAACATGTTTGGGAAATACCCCAGATGGAGAATACAATTAATTAATTTTTTTTTCATGTGTCCACCATGTGTTTAGATTTCAGAGGATTTAGAATACTTTCACACAGGCTATAGACCTAAGAGTGCTACCAGCATTTTTTACAAAATGTCCTCTCCTTTCTTCTCCTCTCATCTCTCAGACTCCCATGAACATGGCCTCCACTCGTTCCCACTGTATCTTCACGGTGCACCTGTGCAGACGAGAGCCGGGCTCGGCCACCCTGCGCCGCTCCAAGCTCCACCTGGTGGATCTGGCCGGGTCTGATAGAGTGAGCAAGACCGGCCTGAATGGACAGCTGCTCACGGAGGCCAAGTACATCAACCTCTCCCTGCATTACCTGGAGCAGGTAGCCACTTCAGGAATCAAGTTTTGCTTTCAAGTTTAAAGGTCACATATTATGCTCTTTTTCAGGTTCAAAATTTTAATTTTCTCTTTCTACTAGAAACTGTTAGTATTTCTCACAATGCCATTGCTCAAATTCCTCTTTTAAGCCTTTGTCTGAAATGCTCCTTTATAGAGACTGTCTCTTTAAGCCCCGCCTTCCAAAAAGGTCCGATTTGTTCTGACTATAACTGACTGAAAGGTGAAGTGAGAGAGAGGGTTGGTTTGTGTCTCATACTTTGGGAGTGTCTGGTCACACCAGGGACCAATACTTATGTTGGAAAATTAAATTGTATTCACTTTTTGATATATATTCACATTTGTTGATTTGCTTAATTTACTGTGTGGGATTTGGCCCAGTGAATTAAATGCTTTCCATCATGAGAAAAAAAAACGTATTCTGCTACTAAGTGTTCAGTCTACTATAATAGGTTCATCATAATTCATTTTATGTCAGACGTTTCACTTTGATTAATGGCCATCTTGCAGCTTCTGAATGAAAAGTAATATACCATCCTGGTGGAAACAGTGATTCCATTTATTTTTTACATTTTACATTATGTTACAGACATTGGATTTACATATAATCTCTCTCCACTGCTCTGGTCCTCAGGTGATCATAGCTCTGTCAGAGAAGCACCGCTCCCATATCCCCTACAGGAACTCCATGTTGACCTCTGTGCTGAGGGACAGTCTGGGGGGAAACTGCATGACCACCATGATTGCCACTATGGCCGTGGACAGGAGGAACCTTGATGTAAGGATTGACTGCCTAATAAGGCCATTTCTCTGACATATTCTGTTAGATTTCCCCCACAAAGTGAGGAGAATCCAGCTTTGGAGTGTAATAATGTTGTAGGTGTTTTTTTCCTGGCTAGCTTGATCTGTCAGTAGTCAATTTGTATTTTTTTTTTCTACTAAAACCTCATCTAGGTTATTTGGATTTCTTAAAAGTTTTCAAACGTAAAATACAGTATATTCTGTTTCATAGAAAATGAATGAAAAGCAGTGGCTGGTAAGAAAGTATATGATATATTATGAGCATTTCATCATATTTGTGTAGTCCATCCACATTAATTTGAGGAAATGTACTAAAGCACTGAATTATGGATAAGTAAATAGACATTTTAAACCCTTTTATTCCTCAAATTTTCAGGAGTCCATTTCTACGTGCCGCTTTGCTCAGCGCGTGGCTCTCATCAAGAACGAGGCCATACTGAATGAAGAGCTGGATCCTGCTTTGGTGAGACAGCCAGGCACTATACAGCACTTCACCAGTCATTACACATACCATAGCTAGGCCACACAGTCACACCATGACTTAATGTGCTGTTTCATTACGGCCAGACCCTCCTCATTGCTTCCTAAACCTTAAATTGATCAGCCAATAAATTTAAGTGAGAATCCACTATCTAAATGCACCTGAGTGTAACCCACCACATGCTTAAGTGTCTCTTAACAGTTTCCGATAGCAAATACGTTTTTCCAGTGTAATTTTTAAAGCTATAGTGCGTAATATGTTGCCCCCATGAAGAATTCTCAGTCATTAGAACATCACTGTCTGTGCATCTGCATGAGGTAAGCCTTCGGTGACCGTGCAAGGGTTTTATAGCTTCTGTTGTATGCAGGTTTTTCCTAGCAGTAGTATCAACAATTGTAACACGTGGAGCTGAAAGGCTTCATCAACTTTGTGTCAGCTCGTTTGGCAATAGCTTGAATGTAACCGACGCTAATTTATATGATGGAGTTACGCACTGGAACTTTAAAAAAAGCTGTTTTCTACCTTCAACACGCCTGTCCATCTTGTGTTATTTAGTCTGCTCACAGGTCCTGTTTGCATTCTCTCGCCGTCTTGTTTACATGCCTCCTTTTTTGTTATGGCATATTTTATCCCAATAACTTACAGCCTCTTGAGAAAGCGTCCAGCTGGACACTGGTGTGTAAATATATGTCTTAAGTTGACACACATTCTTGCAGGGAAAGCACCAGTTGCACGCATGGAGCCACAGAGCCTTGTCAAGTCCTTCCATAGTGTGACATTTTTAAAACAACAGTGGCTAGTCTGTTTCCTCCCATTATATTTAGGATCTCTATACTATGAATACATGCGTGTTTTAGTGCGTGTTTTTAAGAGGCCAGAGTAGGAGATGGGATTGTTGCAACATAGTTTTGTGGCCACTCAAACATCCAGACCGTACACACACACACACACACACACACACACACACACACACACACACACACACCACACACACACACACAACACATACACACACACAAACTTCCATATCTGCCTTTTGTTACACATTGTTATTCATTCAATAATGAGTAATAGGCAGACATGGCAGAGTAGCAGTTTGGTTGCCAGGTTGCCTCCCACTTTTGACGATAATTGCTCACACCTTTCCCCCTTACTGTAGCGCGCCAGGAAGCAGAGCCTGGTAGTTGTTGTAAAAAGATCTCTCACAGGGGGGATCTACAGTGGAAGTCATTCACCCCCCTCCTCTCCCCCTCCCCTCTCTTCCCCATTCTAACATGACCTGCCTTTGGGATCAACTGCTACTGTATTACTGCTACTGAGAGACTTGGCCCTGGGCACCCTAACAGAGGTATTTTTAAGAGAGTCTGCGGCCGGTGGGGCCCAGTAATTGTGACAGTGTCTGGCTGCTCCCAATCGGGTCCAGCACAGCGACAGCTCCAGGGAAAAGCCAGAACTCAGTGGGCAAAAAAAAAAAAGTCTTGTCTGCGTTTATGGCTTCTTTCTCTCTTTTTGTTGTTGTTGTGTGTTTCTCATTTTGTTTGCAGCTCCCTGTCTCTCTCCTTCTATATCTCTTACCGATATATAAGACACAAAAAAAAGTTAAGCCAGCGGTGCAAGTTTGCAGATTAGAAATGATGTCATCCATTGTGGTTGGGAAAGGGGTGACACTCAGACTCCCATTTTCTTTGGCCCCGCGCCGTCCCCAAGGCACTCTGTCTGTTGGATATGCCAGCCACAGTGGTGGTAATTGATTTGAAGCCTGGAGTTTGCTTTTCACAATCTTTTGGTACATCGTTCAGACCACACTCTTAATGGTCCTTTGCTGAAGCCTTACAGGGCCACACAATGCAAAAGGCCCTGAACAGCAGGAAACCAGCTCAGACCAGACAAAACATTTAAACAAGTCTCTTGAGGGATGGGGGGGAAAGATTGAGGTGTTGAGAGTGACCTGTGATCATAATGAAGTCATCCACACAGAGACCACACCATATAAGGTTGGCTGAGTTGGTTCATTTTTGAGAGTGCTTAGGTCAGTGTTTATCCTCCATTTAGACCAGGATGATCCTGGCCTGCAGTCACAGTTGATGACTTACATTAAAACCGTTATTTTATGTTTTACAACTTTTTCAGAAATGTTTGGATAAATGTGTCTATTTGGCAATATCTAATTTAAAAAAAATGTTTTTGCATCAACCAAAAATCTTGATGTTGGATAAAGCCAGAGTTAAGCGCTTCATTTAATAAAAAAACATGTTTTTATAGAACTGTTTTGGATGCAGCTTTTTTTTTTATGTAAAGGTCTTCAAAAAATATTTTTAACTACAAAATGTATCATAAATCAGACAATTACCAACATATGAACAAATCATTATGTTATAATCTACAGAACAGTGCTGAGAGTATTAAAAAAACAATAATGTTGAGAGAATGGTTGTTAAAGATGGTTGTATAGGACAATATACAGACGGAAACAGACAAGGTTTCGTCAAATAAACACCCAAATGTACATGTTGGACCTTTTATTCTTACTAGTATGAAAGAAGACATGTTATGGAAGCAAAAAAAGACAATGACCTCAAAATTGACCATTGCTTGAAAAAAAGTATTATTGCCTGCAATGTCTGGCCTTAATCCTTAATTTGAACCAGGCTGATCCTAGTCTGCAGTCTTTGGTAAATCTTAACATTATCGGCCCCTCAGAGACGCTGCCACCGCCTCGCCTTAGCATACACGTCAAGTGTGTACTTAAGGGAGACTCGAGCACTGTGTTCACGAGTGCTCAGTTTGTGTCGAGCTGAATTGCCATCAAGATTATTCCTGTGACTCTTTTAAGGGTCAAAGCGGTTGATCTCAATGTGTTGTTATGCAGCTAAGCAGCAGATATTAGGAGGGCCTGGGCGACCCTTTCTGAACTAGGGCTCTCCCTTCACTTAAAGGTATACACACAACATCTAGCTGGAGGAGAAAAACGCTCTGATTAGCGCATACCTGGGAGTCAAACAGTAGCCTGCTTATAGCCCACTAGAGAGACATGTTTGGGAAGCGGGTGTGAAAATTCCTGCGGGTGCTTGCTCTCCCTGGCTGGCTCCCTCATCTGACTCATCTAAGTGGCCAGAGAGGGAGTTTGGAAGTGTAAAGTAGTATGGGACATTATACAGTCTTCCTTGCCTTTTTAGTGTAAAAATGTTGCCCTGCATGGAACACAGCCCATGTGTTATCATTTAGTTGTAGGGGATGAGAGACCTTTTAGGCGCAGACAGTGGGAAATTATGACTCCTCTTCCTTAATTAAAAAAAGAAAATGCAGCATGTCTGAGAGTGGCATTTGAAGTGTAACCTGGGGTTATACCAAGTTGGTTTTCTGCTGATGTATATGTATTCAAGAAGATGTTTCATTTAAGGTGAGACACTGCAGGTAAAAATTTTTTTTTCAAGCACTGGTCTGTTCGGTTCTGTATATTTTGTCCTATCTACAACCATCTTCAATGGCCATTATATCAACATTCATTTTTTTCAATACTCTGAACTAACTTCTAAAGCAGTTACATCAACTAAACTTTACATAATAATTTTTAGGGTATTATTGAAGGAAATAAAGATTTCAACTCTGGCTTTATCCAACTGCTAGATTTTGGTTTTGCATAGAGATACAAATGTATGCATAATTAGTTAGATATTGCCAAATTTGCATATTTATTCACACCTTCCTGAAGAAATTCAAATACAACAAATAATTGTTTGAATGTAAGTTATCAACTGGCAACGTTTCATGATGATATCTATAAGTTAAAAATGTTACCTTGTTCTCCTTCAGTATCTCGCCTTAAAGTTATATAAGTATAGGCCTGTTTGTAAAAGTCAGTACATATTTCAAACTTTCTTGTCCGCACATAGAAGCTAAATGTCGCATTGCTCCACTGACATGGCTTTCCAAAGGGTACATGCTGCTGGCATCATAGGTCACATGGGCCCTGAGTCAGTTATTTTTTCTTTCTTAATTCAGATTGTGTATATGGAAGGCTGCCGTGGTGCTGTGGTACCAGTGTGGGCTCAGGCCTCGCTCTGAAATAAGACTGCGCAAATAGATTCCGCTGACCGACAACTTGCGGTCAAGCTTTTCAGGATGCAGCTGGAAAAAAATTACATCAGACCAAAAGAGTTCCAAAAAAAAGAAGAGAGAGAGAGATGGATACAGGGAGTGGCTCTGGTGAGGGAGGGGGGGACAGACGCTCAGTTTACCATGTTCAACGGTTACAAAAAAAATATGATACAGGGGTGGATTAGCGGGTAATATGTTTTTTTGTTTAGCTAAATGGCACCTACCCCCAAAACCACCACGCAGGTCTGTTTCTTCTCAGGAACATCTCGAGTCGACAGCAGGGTCTTGACTGGATGACTGGCTTCTTTTTTGACTTTCCATTCAGAAGACGATGATGTGTTTTGCGGGGGGAAAAAGCGGCGTCTCCCTGCTAAAATGTTGATGACTCCATTTTGACCTTTGACCCTAACTTGAGTCTTTCACTGAACTCTTGTCTTCCCTAGCAACTGTGTGTCAGGAGGAGTGACACTGTGTGACTTTTTTTTTTGTTGGTTGCTGTATTTGCCTCTCTGCCAATGAGACCAGTTCCAGCCATTCAGTCTGCTTTAGTGTTCTGCGGTGTGGTCACACATTCAGCGGGGGGATAGTTAAGTGGAATTTTTTTTTACCAAAGAGAGAAGTCGGTCATTTGAGCAAAATAACAATTGCCACTTGTTTTTTTTTTATAGGTGGTTGTTCTGGCCTTCTTTCAATTACACAACACTATCCATTGATTTTGGTGTTGGGGTTTTTTCCCTACCATTAACATGTAATTACATGTCTCTGTTTAGATGTAATGTAGCAAAAGTGTTATTCTCTTCTTGGACCCATTCTCCTTTTTTCATGGGCTCTGTCTCATGAATAAATGCCCAGTTAACATCTCGTAGGAACTAGCTGCAGTGAACTCGAATTGAAGCTTTAAAGGAATAGTTTAAAAAATAAATTTTTAGCTTGTTGCCGTTTTAGTTCCGCTATCTATTTGATTCTTAAATGCATTAAAGTCCAAAAAATAAAAAGCTCAACATAACTTGGTCAATAAACAGGTCACAATAAATACACAGGAGTTTTTACTTATGGTGTAAAGTTTATCTTTTGACTGTCGGTGGATGCAGGCTAACGCCCCCATTGACTACCTGTATTTGAGCTAAGCTAACTAGCGATGATGACGACCTTTGCCCATTTCTTCTTCGAAAACACACACACACACACACACACACACACACACACACACACACACACACACACACACACACACACACACACACACACACACACACACACACACACACCAACACACACACACACACACACAGTTAGGGTAAAGGTTTCTGTTACCTTGTCTTCAAACCAGAGAGTAAGGCAGGAATTTTAAAATAAAATTCACTCTAATATAGCATGACGATCAGCAAGTGATGCCTGTATTTCCAGACATTTCTTGACTTGTTTTAGTAAGACATGTTAACTACAGTTTATTCATCAGTCAATACATATTGTGCACATCTCACTTAAAATGGTATTTAAACACATAGCAAAGCCTATACAAATTCATAAGTTTTATGTTCCACGCAAATAACTATTATTGCTCCAATCAATTATTCATGGTTTATCCTAGAAAGTAGATAAAGTCCACACAACGGCTTAATTCTCCGAAAGAATACTTGAATTGTGCAAAGGTTGACACAATGTTTCGGCTGTTGGGAATTCATAAGGGGTAGATTTGGTCAAAGTCAAGAATATTATTAATTTCAAGGAAATTATAATATTAAGAAAAATTGTTAATTAATGATCAATTTAATTAGTCCAGCTAATCAAATTACTTGTTAATACCTACGGAGCACCACCCTTTGAAAAAGGGAACTTTGAATCAAATCAGAAAAACAGTCTCATAATGTTAAAGGGATTTATCTTGAGAATGTCAAAGTTGGTTACAATGTACATTTAAGATAATGAAGGAGTGAATATTCGAGCATAGACCTTATTTACCAGCAATTAATGAAATACAAGACACAAATATCACAGACACTGCTTCTTAAAATCAAAATGTAAGGGTTTATTTACTTAGGCAAGTTGATTAAAACGATACACATAAGTCAATAACCATGAACTAATCTAATTTAAGAAAGCAGACATAGCACAAGCAATAATAAGAACAGTTTAGAATCAAACCCACAGGCTATAGTACATGTGTATGTACCACTGTGTGTGTGTGTGGGTGTCAAAAAGAAAGGGGGGGGTGGACACCGCCCAAAGCCAAAAATGGCAGACAGCTTGTGACGTTTTCGTCACGTGAAGGGGGTCACCGATGGCGACGCAATCACGTGGCGGAGACGTCCTAACTGTGACGTGTGACGTTAAAGTCACGTGAAGGGGGTCAGCGCTCGCGACCCACGCAATTTAACTTTGGAAACCACAGAAGTCAACGCTCATATGCTTAACAGTCGCGACGCAAATGTAAGAATATGTGTTGGTGTGCGGATGTGCAGAGTTTGAATAAAGAGAGAGAAAGAAAGAGGAGATCAAGTAAAAGCTCGCCACAGAAAGTGCACAGTTAGTTGTTCACCTTGATTTGTAGCCTACAGTCACGCAATCTGTGAGTGGTCTCACAAAACTGATGCTGTTTCGGAGTTATCAGAGGGGAACAGCTATTCTGGCACGTAGCGACAATCACAACAATCAAACATCTCCCGGAAAGCGGGAGGAAAACACTGTGAGCAGTTAGGCAATTATTATGAAAATAATGCTGTCAGAATCACATTTAAAACAGGGAAAAACGACTCGTCAGTCGGTACCTTAACCTTAAGTTAATGTATACCTAAAATAGATATCTATAGCCTACTTTATAGCCCAGACAAATGCCTACTGTGAACCGTCTCCGACGGTGATGAGAAGCGATGGGTAGGATAGGATCCTGTGGTCCACACGGCAGGTTAGAGGAGGATCCTGCTTTTTATGCCGGGGAAAAACTTGCTTCTTGGGGAAGGACGGAGCCTGTCACGGTCAGCTGGCTTGCTCCGGTGGTGGCGTGCGTCTTTTGCGGAGGCGGTAAGGCAGTTTACTGTCTGTTGCGTTCAGGGACGCTCGGCTTCTTCTCCGACTGGTAGGGAGGGAGGCACGGCTGAGTTTCTGCAGCCATGGTAGGATGAAGTTCCTTTGGTGAAACTTCCTTCAGATCCGGGAAGATAAAGACTGCAGGCCGGCAGTCTGTGAGCTCAGTTTAAAGTTTGCAAACACCCGCTTTGTGGATGGATCCACTGCGAAAGGCGGTGATTTTGGGGTGCTTGCTGGTTTTATCATAGCATGGTCACATGGTTGACTGGAAGATCTCAGCCAATAGGGGTACCAAACCTTATCAGGTGTGATGAAACTAGGGCTGGGTTCCTTCGTTTTATGACCCCTTGTTCTGGGGGGTTTTGCCTCCAGAAAACTCAAATCCAGGCTTTATTTTACCCATGTAGGCCTCACTTTTCCTCATAGGTTTCTATTGTACTTTTAAGCACTGCTGTAGGCACAACACGGCCAACAATTTGGCCTTTCTTCAAGTGCATTTTGATGACTGTGACCCTTATATCTTCACATCACATGACCAGAAGGTTTTGGCAAAATAATCATACATTCAAATTCAAAAAGAATCTAAAACAACAAAAGTTACACATTTTCAAAGAAATGAACCCATTAACAAATTGTGACAAGAGGATTACAAGCTCTCAAAGATCAAAAGCAGCAGTTTAAAACAGGGTTATTAAGATGACAAAACAATGGCCGCACTGCTGCTCCTGAATATATGGAATGACTTATGTATGAAGTGAACTCACTGATCCTTTGGGTGGCAGGTAGCTAGATGCCTGCTAATCCTTACCCAGATTGACATGGGGCCATTTAGAATGACTCTACTGTGGATAGACTCCTACAGCAAGGGGGAAAAAAGGATGCTTATCTGTAAAGAATACATGTTTTATCACAACAAGTTCAGGGCTGGAAAACATTGCTTTTGGTGGATTCTCCCTTTTAGCCTTTATAACAACTTATAGTCATATATTCCCGTTAATGAAAGTGGCTGATATACATAGCTGTATTCAGAACACAGTTTATGGGGTACGACGATTAGAGAACAAATTGTGGTATGTCACTGTTATTCAGTAGAATTATGCTTCTGGTTCACTTTTTTTTCTTTCTTTTTTTCTAACGTCCTGGTGCCGTCAAGCTGTCTCTCCTCTGGTGGTTTCTGACACTAATAGACATGCTTGCTCCTACTGTGTGTTTTTTTTATATCTTGCAAAGATCGCTATCTAAGTAGTCATTTGAAAAAAAAAGCTATGTCTGGACTCGGTGAGATAATTTAGCTTTTTTTTTTATGTATATAGTAACCGGAGTCGGGCAGCGGTTCCTAACGGCAACCAGCCTATTGGCTCACAGTGCGAGGCCCTTAACCAAACAAGTGTGGACAGACAGTTGAAGAAGGTTTTATGTGCTCTTTTCTTTTCTTTTCTTTTCTTTTTTTTTCTTTTCATGCCACCATAGCTCTTTAATGCTAATTTCATATTTTTGCTTCCTGCGTTTCTTCTCGCTGGAGTATCCAGGCTTCTGGAATCACTTAAAGTTTGGTCCTCAGAACGCATCAGTTAAGATGAGCCGCAAGATCACTCTCAGTGGGATTGTCTCATCAGTTGGCTGCAGCGACATAGTGTGTGGTTGTGTGTGTGTGTGTGTGTGTGTGTGTGTGTGTGTGTGTGTGTGTGTTGTGTGTGTGTTGTGTGTGTGTGTGTGTGTGTGTGTGTGTGTGTGTTGCGTGCGTGCATATTTCCTATAGGTGCAAACATGTTGAAGAACTATATTTATTGTATGTGTACATATAATAGACTTCTAACCCTGCTTTTTGTCTGTGTATTTCAGCTGATAGCTCGTTTGAAGAGAGAGATCCAGTCTTTGAAGGAAGAGCTAGCCATGGTGACGGGAGAACAGAGGGATGACCAGCTAACTGTGGAGGAGAGCCACAAGTATGTCGCCTCCTTTTTCTTTGATTTCTGCTCCTTTTAATCCAGTCCGTCTCCTAACATGACACAGACATTATCAACTAAGAAAACTCACTGAAAGCCCTGAGTTAAGGCAAGACACTGCAAGTGAATAGGGAAACATTTTTAACTTTTATATATCATCATGAAACTTTGCCAGTTTTTTACTTACATTAAAGTAATTATTCTTTGTATTACGATCCTTCCAGAGATATGTGAATGAATATGCAAATGGAACTATCCAACTATAGTACATATAACTACGGTATGCGCATCTCTTTAAAAAACAAAAATCTAGATGTTGGATCTTTGTTTAATTTTTAAAACAAATACTTTCGAATTTGGATACAGCCTTTTTTCTTTGCTGAATCAAAATGTTCTATGAACAGGTCTTTAAAATGCGTTTTTTCATGCTTGTTTAGAACAAATTGTGTCCTTAAATCAGACAATTAACAATATATGCACACATCCTTCCTTAATAACCTTCAGAATTGTATTTATTCTAGAATGAAAGAAGATGTTATGATGTTATGGAAGCAAAATAGACAGAAATTCAAAATTTGACCAGCGCTTGAAAAAAACAATGTTTTTGCCTGCCCTGTATCACCTTAAATCAAAATGTTCTGAAGGGTTGTACAATATGTATTGTGTGTAATTATATACTATCTATGGTGTGTACATAAAGATTCTGGGTTGGCCCTGGCAGCCTTCTAGGATGTTTACAGTGAGCCTCACACCCAGGGGAAGAGAGCAGACAGTGTTTTTTTTTGAGGACCATAATTTGCATTCATAATCCTTTAAAACCCAGAGATCCTCCAGCAAATATGTTTTACGATTCATGAGTATTTTGGGGTTTGCCTAAAGTGCCTTTGAGACATAACTTATCTTGTTGGATATGCATGGAGGCTGACTTTAAGCCTGCATTCGCTGAGGCTTAACCAGATCTAATGGACTTTTCCCAGGACTCAAGTTTTTTTTGCTGCTTTATTTCTCTAGCTCTCACACACAGTGAGTCAGGGCCACAGTTCAGGCCAGAGGTTCCACGGAGGAACTTGGCACATCGCCCGTTCCAGAGGCTGATATATATTTTACTGGCCCCCTCAGTCCACAATTTTTTTTTTTATTATTTCCTCTTCTCCCCGGGTGTTTATCCACCATTTCCCCCTCCTTGTTTGTGGTCAAAACTCACACAGGGAACCTTTAATGATGTCTGCTTGCGACCACATTCATAGGACATGCTAATTTTTTTTTGCCCTCACTGTTTTCATCTCCTCTTGACTCATCTCCCATTTGTGGAGAGCATCGCACGTATCCTGGCTTTTTTTGTTGCCATGTTTCCAACAAACAAAACGCACACATCTCCTCAGGCAAAATACAGATTTTAACAGACTAATTCCACTTTTTTTGGAAAACGATCACATTCTGGGCTTTTGAAGGATGATATGTTTTTTTCTTGCACATGGCAGCCGTAAGGGGCATTCGTTCTCTCCGCAATCAAACGTTGTATCACCAAAAAAAAAAAATGTCTGGCTAGGGCCCTGAAACAAGACCTCTCCGTTTGTTTTAAGTCCTTTTGTCATGTAAACCTAGCGTGTTCCTAGCGCCTAAACACGTAACAGTGGAAAAATGAGGAAAGAAAACCGCACGTCGTGGTCGTGACTACAGTGGATTCCGTCTGGACAGCTTTTGCCTCCTGGTCTTTTCCAGTGGCTTGAAGAAGAAGCCCGGTGTTTGGACTAACGTTCACTGATAGTTTATCAACAGGCGGGGGCCCACTGGAACTGGAACACGCGTTTAAGTAAATAGTTGTCTTTGACCAGACCCCGGATTTTTTAAACATTGGAAAGCACATGCTCAAATATAGATCTTAACCGTTTGAGTGCCTGTTGAGTGTGAAGGATTTGAACAGGGAATGTGGAATTGGTTATCAAAGTGTGTGTGTGTGTGTGTGTGTGTGTGTGTGTGTGTGCTTGTGTTAATTTAGATTGGAAGAGTTAGTCAAGGCCTTCCTGGATGAGCCCGATCCAGATGTGACACTGTTATTGGGGCCGGACATGAGAAAAATCCAGCACTGTTTCTCCCTGCTGAAGGTAATGTATTAACTGTATCCACAGGCATGTCTCCCTGTTTATATCTATCTATCTATCTATCTACTATCTATCTATCTATCTATCTATCTATCTATCTATCTATCTATCTATCTATCTATCTATATATCTATCTATCTATCTATTATCTATCTATCTTATCTACTATCTTATCTATCTATCTATCTATCTATCTATCATCATCTTATCTATTACTATCTATCTATCATATCTATCTATCTATCTATTCTATCTATCTATCTATCTATCTATCTATCTATCTATCTATCTATCTATCTAATCGATCGATCTATCTATCTATCTATCTCTCTGTCCCTCTGTCCGTATGTTTGCTCATCTCTCTGTCTCTCTGTCTGTCTCATTTGATCATTTCCTAGAATATTTTGTCCCTCTCCTTTCTATGACAAGTTGTGCGTGTCATCACCACACAAATGTGACAGCAGCATAGGGGAGAACGGGGTAATATGTCACACAGGTTGGTTGTCACAATCTTTATATCTCGGAACCAGAAGGCGCTGTCTGTGAGATTTTGATATGTAAATATCCAGAATTAGGATCAGAGGTCACCTACATAGTCTTCCTTGGAGTTAGACTGCTGAATTTGAGGTGAGAGGACTGTCTGTGTTTTTCATGTAAAATTGAAAATATTTAGCTCCTCAGTATTTTTGTTCTAGGCTTTTACACAATGGGTTTATAACAAAACACTTGTTACCCATAAAAAGTGTGAAGGGTAAACTATACAGTAGTTTAGATTGTGGTTAGCAAGCTAATTAGTTGTCAGATGGTTGTTGGCCTTGATGCTAGCAAGAAATTCAAGTTGGGGTTGGTCGTCACATTTTTTGGGGGGTTGGTTGTCACATGTTATCCAAAGGCTGGAGCCAGAAAAGGAACCCAATAACGAAAGAAATTGTCAAGCTGTATCCTCACTGACACCCCAGAGAAGGAGAGAATAGAGCAGGAAAAGGCAGCTAGCATGCAAAAGAAAAAAGGGCAACAAAATCAAAACAAACCCAGTGCATCCCAAACTACTGTAGACCAGCTGCCAAGGCTACAGTAAGTTATGTAGGCCTATTTGTCAACTTGACAATGCAATTAAACGTTCAAATTTAGTTCTGCTTTCTTGCCTTCTTTTTAAGATTATTCCCATTAAGATAACATTGCGACAAACAACCCCATAGTGTGTGACAACCGACCCCTTGATGGGGTTGGTTGTCACAATGTGTAAGGGTGTCTTTGATGATTAATTTCTTCTTTATTACAATAAGATAGAAAAAGTGAGGGGTACACATTTCAAGCCACACCTCAAGCTTCAATTTAATGTAGGAATGACCATTGAAAGTTGTTTAGGTGATGAGCAATTCTCACTAGAGTAAAAAGTGTGCCTACTTGCCCCGTTCTCCCCTACAGCAAGAAAGCAAATATATTTGTATAGCACTTTTCGTACACTAAGGCAATTCAAAGCACTTTAATATAGAAAGCATATAAAAAACGGAAGGAAGTCTTGAGATGTATCAAGTGCTTTGTAAACTAGTAACATTATTTTGAAGGGTAACTCTCTATGACATTGGTAGCCAATGCAGAGATCTGAGAATTGGTAGTGTGTGCTCAAATCTCTTGGTCCTTGCATTTCAGGTTACTATGCTGGTTTCTTGTATGAACATGTTTTCATTCTTCTAATATCTTCAGCGTAACAGTACACAGGTGAAGGGCAAAGACAAAATTGTCAAACTGATTTGACCAGTGACGTGACACAACTGCAATGACCGGTCACCTCCTCTGAATAGCTCCCTCTACTGGCCTCTGCTGGGAAATGGCTTGCATTTGAATGAACTAAAATGTGCCTTCTTATTTTAATGTCTTGCAGTTTCTTATCTTTTCAGCACTGTGAGCTCGGATGATTTAGCGCCAAGGTGTAACGTGACATGACATCGCTAATGTGTGTGTACGGACCATATTTTCTTAAGAACTGTCACAACTGCTAAAAACAAGTCATACCTTCATACAACACATTGGTCCCAAACTTCTTTTTCTGTTTCTGTTGTGAGTGCAGTATTTCTAATCATATAAATTAGTGCTGAATTCAGTTGAACAATTAGTCAATCAACATAAAAATAAACTGCAGTACTTTACAAGTAGTACAATCCATTTATCATTTAAGGTAAATGATCTAGTAGCCAACATGCAAAACATCGGCCAGTGCCAGATACTTAACTATGAGAATGTGCTGCTGCTATGTCTCTGTTTTATATCATTGTAAATAGCCCGGTTCAATCAATGTCATATTTGTGTTTCCTGTGTTATTTATTTTTTCTTTTAATATAGCCGAGTCGTCTGGACATCATTTTGGGTTTGGCCGCGAGCCCGAACCCACTGACAAATTTGTCATGCAGACTGCTGTGGAAAAAGCTCGGCAATTGCACATATTTTTTTTGCCCCAATGTTGGTGGAAAAGAGGAATTTCTTAAAGGTTTATGTTTTCAGAGAAAGTCCAATCGTTTCTGTGTTATTTTTTCTTAAATTCAACGTTTTTTTCAAACAGCAGCTCAATGAATGTAGGGGGAAAACACAATGTGGTGCTCACATTTGTTCCTGCACTCATCTCTGGTTTTTTGGCCGGAGCTATTTAGAAGCAGGCCCACCAGAAGCACTTCCAGATCCGTCTTGAATGTCTGTTTATCTCTCCTTCACTTTTGTTATGATCCGCATAAAACTATCTCCTGTTCGGGGTTTACATTCCTCCAAGCATCACCCCAGTCACACTCCACTGGTTCTGTATAGGAATGATTTGGGGAATCTGGTTTGAATTAGATTTTTCTGGCGAGCAGCTCCCTTTCATTTTCAGCTCTCGACTTGTCCTTGTTGTAGTAGGCTGATGCATATCTTGCAGTTTCTTATCTTTTCAGCACTGTGAGCTCGGATGATTTAGCGCTGCACAGTTAGCGTGTTGACATGCTGCTCTTCATTTGACAAAACGAAGGAAGCTCAGGCCAGGGATGGGTGCAAACACAGTCATACAGTATACCGCCATATTTAAAAATAGCAACGTATTTTTTATTTTTTTTTATTTCTTTTCAAATTTTAAAACACAGACAAATACAATTATCACATACAAAACAAATCAAAAACATAGTACAAGCTAATAATAATAATACAGCAGTTATGCTCGGAATATTGCACTGGCATCAAACATGGCAAAACTGTATTTCTTTCATTACCTTCATGATAAAATGTATTGTGTAATGTGCGGTGCATGCTAATAATCAATGCATTAAGACTGTGTGTCTGTGTCTAGCAGCAGCACCAATGCCTTTGTTTGAAGATGCTATAAAAGAGATGACAGGACTCGTGTAAATGATCAAGGCCTAATTTGTCAAATTAAGAACGTGCCAAAAAAAGACAAAGCTATTTAGAAGTAGTGCTTAAACTCGCTATGCGTCACGTGACAGCCTCTTCTCAGAAGGGATCATTAGAAAGAAAAAGATGGCCAAAGCAAACCAGTTGGTCCCCAAAAAAATGAAACTGTTGCTAGATTTTGTATGGCATCATCAATGTAAAAATGCAGCGTGAAATGTTTATGAAGTAGACAACGTGGTTAATTTCCTTCGTTTGGAACATAGGTTGTATTGAGTTACAGTACATTGTGATGTGGTCAAGCGCTCAGTTAAGTGTTAGGTGAGAAACTTATATACATATACTACATTTGAAGTAGTAAACGGTATTACCCAACGGTTTATACCGTGTACCCGGGGAGAATTCGGGGAGGGTTTAAGGGGATCAAAAATTGGATACCGCCCAACTCTAGCTCAGGCGTAACATCACTCTCTTCTTCACTGTGCTTCCACTGTACCAGCCTCATCCTCTCATCCTCTCATCCTCTCATCCTCAACTTTCTCCTCTATTGTATCTTCCAAATGTGGAAAACACTGCTAACCTTCAACATGTTTCACAGCTGTCCATACAACTTGAGTATCATTGCATTTTAAGGCTTACATCGCCCGACAGAGAAAAGTAAAAGTATTCAATTCATGTTTCGGGGAATATCATGGAATTTAGAATAGCAGCACTTTTCCATTCTTGGCATTAAACTGTTGTTTATACTTAAGTTTTTTTTTCTCAACCGCAAACTAAACTGTTGTAGAAAGCAAAGCAGGGCTACCTTTCTCTACAAAAATGTATTGAGCTAAAAAAATAAATAAAAAATCATGGTATTAGGTTCATGGAAATCCACCGACCATGGAACTAAATAATTGTTATCATGAAAAGTCATAAAGAAACCATGACATTTGTGTCAGTTTTAACTGTCATTCAAAAGCATAATTTTAGATTGAACCCAATTCTTGATAGTTAGTACAAACAACCAGATGAGGATTTTTTTTATCTCATACGTATCGCCAAAAAAAGGGAGAACAAATAAGACAGTCTCTTTTTTTCTGGAATTAAAAGTCAACAATATCTCTTTTATTAAATTTTTTAAATTACAGATAATGTTCATGGAGAAGCAAGATGGAGAAAAACGGTGGAGTGAGTCACCAGGGGAAATGGTGAGGGAAGAAGAAGTTGAAGACAGCCCGGACACTGCAGCAGAAGTGACCAAACTAAAGGAGTGGCTCACGCAGCGTGATAATGAGATCAGTATCCTTTGACATTGGTGCAGCTAGCTTAGTTTAGCTCTGATTAAGCTAGTGCCACATTGACTTACTATGGGCAAGGACATTTACACTAGTGGATGATTATTTGTGATGGCATGATTTGAATGGGAGTTAAGATACTTTATTCGTCAATTGCTACATTGAAATTTGTCTTTTCGCAAGTTACCACACTCAGGAGGGGGTCATAGTGCAGAGTCAGCCATAGTACAGCGCCCCTGGAGCAGTTCAGGGTTAAGTGCCTTGCTCAAGCACACAATGGTAGAAATGGTGGGCAACATAGATGTAATACTAGCCACCACTAGTCTTACAAAGAACACCCTCCTGTCCGGTGCCGGGGATCCAACCAGCGACTTCATGGTTACTGGTCGGCCCCTTTTCCTCTAGGCCATCCTACCACCCCTCCATTCATATGTCTGTGTAGTACACAGGCAAGGTACATATTGGTAGGGGATTCACATTGTTTCAAATGTGAAAACGTAAATAGAATGAATGTTTTAACATTTCCCTAAATAAGTCTGGAAGAGGCATTTTGTTAAAATCTGAAGTCAGTTAATATATGGGCATGTCTGAAATATTAGTGTAGCCCAGTGTAGCAGTGTGGCATCAACTTTCTTCCTAGCACAGCTTCTTCTTTTCGTATGTCTTCAGACCTTCAGTTCGGTTGAGGCGAGCCAGTCCAGCGTCATATGATCAAGGTCAATTAGAACACGTTTGCCGTTCGCGGGCCGGTGTTTGGGGCAACTGGTTAGGATGTGTTCCAGAGTTTGTAGTGGGTCTCCACACTCGCATTGGGCACGGTCTGTGATGCCCCACTTCAGCATTGCTGCCCTAGAACATCTTTAACAGCTCTCGTTAAAGCATTAATTTACTATACCTGTCCTGGGTTGGTTCAAATGTCCCCGTAATGCTACTGCAGTCGTGTACAGTTCAAAGCACAATGTAATGCTGGATGCACAGTTGTGTTGATTTAAGATGCAAGGGTTCTTTATAATCTGACTTCAGCAATGACTCTGAGTGATTGGTCGCAGTGTGTGCACTTTGTAGAGTGAACGTTAAAGGGCAAGTGAAAAGGTAAAGGTTAAAAAGGGCAGCTTGAAACACAATGTATCAAAAGAGAAAGCACACTGATGTCTTTTCCCCAAGCAAACTCGTGGTGTGAGCATTGACTGCAGTGCATGTAGGGAACTATGCATTCCACACTCATAGCAAACGGGGGGAAAAAATCTGCGAAAAAATAAATTGAGTAGGTTCAGTTTCAACTCACCCTTGCGTCTGTGTCTGTATCCAGGCCTCACAGTTTAATCATACTTACTGTTGATAGTAAAATCTTCATTAGCAGGAAGATAGTTATCCTAAAGTAAATCTGCCCCGTGTTATTTCACGGTTGTATTACAGCGCTTCTTAAAACACATAAATTATGAAATGTAAGCAGCCCCTCGCATTCGTCGCCAGCGTGCCATAAAATACACACGAGATGTTGTTCCTTTCAATGCGTACGCTCCAATAGATCTTCATCTAATGACTGCAGTTAATCATAATTACTATTAATCATAATTATGGGTATTTGTGTGTTGAATATGATATTTCTAATGGCTTTATGGGATTACTCTTCCCTCAACCCTCGTGCTGCAGCTTGTCATTAGATCGTTGCACATTAGTCGGAAAAATGGAGATGTCTGCTTGATTATTTAGCCACAAAAACTCCCCGGCCCTCCAAAACTAATAGAATATTATCATGCAGCTATTTCCCTCTAGTATTTCTTGGACACGGCGTTTGTAATGTGAAATCCCCCCTCCACCCACCCTCTTTGTAAGATTCTGCCCTCTCTCCAAAAAACGTCCTACACTGGTTTTCACATGATGAAAATGTAATTTGCCACAATTGGTAGCGTGCGTGTTTAAAAGCTAAATATTTCAGCCAGTAATTCACACAATATTCCGTCCGTATTGACTTTATGTTTTTCGTTGTCAAGTTTGTGTATGAAGTGCAGTGTGAATCCCTCAGTCAGGGTGGTCTGTCTGCATCATCTGCTGTAACTCTATAGTTTGGGCTGACCAACCCCGTAGGAGAGAAATCAGAGCCTAGGCTGTGTATTATTATTTTGTTTTGAGCATACATACAGTATAGACAGGTATACAGTAGTATTGTGAGGAGATATTCACTGATTTGGACAAAAAGTGATTTTGACAACAGGCGTTCTCCAGAATCAGTCAGTGCGTTTACATGCAGACTCATAATCGGGTAACTAAACAAATAAGACTTCAACAGGACTTTTAAACTGCATGTAAACACCTTTATCCGATCTACTTCGCACACAAATCGGCACGATAACGGACAAGAGATGTCGGATAAGAACACCTAGATAAGTCGTTCGTTGTCGGCATTCTCTCTGCATGTAAACAGGGATCGGACATCGCATACCGGACTTCTCGTTCTGTGCTTGTGTGCCTGCGCGTAATAGGCTACACCATGGGTTGTTGCCGGAAGAGAACCGGACGTGGCTCTTTTTAACACTTGTTGAAAGCATGGTTGAAAGGGCTACAGCGCCATCTAGCGTAATGGAGACAGCCATGCATTGGACATTTATCCGATTCCTGAAAGGCCATGTAAACTCAGACAAGTGACACGGTCCGTTAAGTGTCTAGTTCGATATATGTGATAATCTAATCTAGTTGTGCCATGTAACCGCACTGACTGACTACACCTTTAGTTATGGGAGAGTTCATCATAAAGCAAAAGCATGTATCTCTGTGTGTTCCCATGCATGGTTGACTCTGACTGGGAGCAACTGGTCATTTTTCCGTTTATCATAGTTCCCTAACATGATGATAGATAAAGACTGTCCATGCATTGAGATGCCACTTTAAAAAATGCCATAGAGCACTTGTAATTTCCCAAAATTTCTATTATTATTTTTTATTGTTTGTTTGTCATTGTAGGATTGTTTTGTAAAGTCAAGTCTGAAGTGTGTCTTGAAACTGTACTTGCGCAGGTTTTGTAAGCCTGTGCTAGCGATCTACAGAAAACGTAGTGTGGAGTTACAATTGAGAAGCACAACATATACCCTCAAAATCGGAGCCTATACATTCATACTACAATTGCCCAGATGACATTTTACTCTGAAACTAGTACAGATATCACTTTTGAAGCATATAATACCTCCTAAGATTGATCCCCTATTTTAAGGTATAGCCATCAGGATTTGTCCGTTTGTATGGTGTAAAAATATCTTGGCGGAGACTTAATACCGGCTCGAAATACACAATTCATCACGGTAAACACTGCGTCCATTTAGGTCCACTTAGTCCACTGTTAGGAAATAGAAGCTGGAAGGCAAACGATAAGCACACACGTTCTCATTATAACAACAATCATTCAGTGGTTGTTATTTAGCAGTAAACTATTTATCTCTTTGTCCTAAATGTTCTCTCTATTCCCTGACTATGCACATTTTACCAAGATTGATAGTCCTACATGATTTATGGGACTTAATTTGTATTAGTTACATTTTACTCTGCCACTTAGACCAGCCACAATGTTGTTTTATTTGTTGATTATTTTTTTCTTTTCCCCAAAATTCAACACAATGGTCTCATGTTACGCTATAACGGTCAGTAGATTGAACATACGGCAGGACAAACAAGCCAGTCTTTAAATTTAGCTTAGGGGATCTACCATTGAAACGCTTGTCAGTAGTAAGCTGTCCATCTATTGGACTAAACAACTCAAGTGGAGCATGGGAGGTCATATTTTCTTACAACAGCAGTGATCCGGGCGACATTACATGTCAACATTGTCAGTTAGCAAGACAAAAGATGAATGCTCTTTTGTGTATCCAAGAAAAAAGCTTTGGCCAATAATATGAAGTCATAATTGCAAGAGTGATATTGTACAGATGTTTTCTCACAGTGTGTTTACTGCATTGGAAGGACTTTTCCCCTGGATATTGTTCAGTATGATTTGCTACATCACGACATTGTCTCGTAGATGTCGAAATACAAAGCTAATGTACTGAGCTAGAGGTGTTTATTCTCATTTTAAATAGCGATAGTTGGATACGCACATTGAATTGGGTTGAATGAACAACAAGTAGAGTGAATCACTTTTGAACCTCAACGTTTGAAAGTTGTATATCCTCTATATGTCTCTCAACAAGCTGGATATGTAATCATCATTACTGGTCCAATTCCAGTGTACATGAATATAAATATACAGTATATAGACCTGTACGTCAATCTGTGCCGAATTGGGGGGTTTCAATTGCTTGCAAGTTTCACTTGTCACTTGATTGTGACTTTGTTAGTCAGCTGTGCTTCTCATCCACTTTAGGCTTTGTAAAAATGATTTGAATCCAACAATATGTAGAATGTCTAGTGGTCAAACATCCAAATGCCAGTTTACAGTTTATGGCCAGCTGCAAACTGTTTTTGCATACGTGCTGAGTGACTGAAAACATCTACATTGGTGCTTGGTACATAGCTGTGTAATGAGCTGATTAGAACTGAGTGGTAGGGCAGAGCTTTGTTTTCAAAAAAGTTAGTAAGTAACATAAAGTAGAGCTCTTTGCACATCTCATTTTTATTGGAAACAATATTGAGTATTTGCTTCTGAGAATTTGTAAGCTATCACATGTATGGTACGGTAAATGGAAATTGGAGCATTTTGTGGCACCACTGAGGTTGACATTGCACCTTTGCCAGCTGTGGGCATTTTTTAAAAATGATATCCTACAATGTCTGCTATGGACAGTATAAAAGAGTGACAAGAAAGAGAGAAGAGATGAAAACATAATAAAAAAAGCATGTGAAGCAGCCGACAGATCTAGTGTGCAACCCCCAAGATCAATTTTCATTATATAATAAAAGTCTTAGGGCCACATCCACTAAGAATGGATTGCGTGCTAATAGCTCCATGAATTGCGGCGAAATAGAGCCCGCAATCTGCTCCCTTTTAGCACCATATCCATTTATTGTAAAGAAAAAAGGCTGATGAACAGGAGTCTGAAGTAAGGACATTCTATAGGACGCACATAGGACACAGTCATACGTCTCTGTAAAAACTTGGCTTCGAGGTCATTTGGAATTGTGTTGGCGGGTTTGGATTTTTGGCAATTTTTGAAATGACTGCACGCTTGGTTTGACTGGAAACTGTAATGGGAGACCTCATGTTATTCTTCCCACTGACATCCCCTTTGTGTTGGCTGACAGGAATATAAATTAACGTCTCCGGCTCCTTTTCAAAATGACGTCCATTCATCATCCGACATAATGACATTCGGACTCTTTTCCCTCTTATTGAACATCCCAAATGATCTGCTGACCGCCGCAGTTTAAAGTCTGGCCACAGCTGGATGTCTGCTAATCTCATGATAGGAACAGACTCATGTGTTGCCATCTAAATTATGGGTTGTGATTAGGGCAACCAAACACACGTCCATATAATGTATAGTAGAAAAACAGGCGCATAGGTCAGGAGCTGTTTTGTAATGTTGTATTCATGAAAGTATATGGTGCAAATGCAATTGCTGCACTCTGGCAACAGCATTATGCTAAATTATTTAATTGTGTCCCGACTGAATGCTATCAAGTAGATAATGTCGAAGGTGTGAGTACAATCAAGACCCATGAGGTGTATGAAGTGGTCAGAAACCTATCAGTTAATAAATCGACAGGTATGGATTCTATCTCTGCTGAACATCTGAAATTTGCCAGCTCTAGGTTAGCTCCTCTGCTTGCCCTATGCTTCACTGCCTTCATGGTCCATGGCTATCTTCCACACTCTATGATGACGGTACTGCTGGTCCCTGTTGTCAAGGATAAATCAGGAAAGGTATGCAGCTCAGACAATTATAGACCCATTGCTCTGGCTAGTGTTTTATCTAAAGTTGTTGAAAAAATTCTTCTTGAAAGAGTACAAGCATTAATTATTTCTGCAGAAAATCAATTTGGCTTTAAACCTAAGCATAGTACGGATATGTGTATCTATGTTTTAAAAGAATTGTTGAGTGACTACAAAAGAAAAAACTCTTCCATGTTCATGTGTTTTTTAGACGCTTCCAAGGCATTTGACCGCGTGAACCATGGGAAGTTATTTAAAAAATTGAGTGAAGCGGGCGTCCCAAAATACATAGTGAGAATCCTGTCTTATTGGTATGCTCACCAAACTATGCAGGTGAAATGGGATAATTGTGTATCTGCTCCCTTTCAGGTCAGTAATGGAGTCAGACAGGGGGGCATTTTATCTCCTATTTTATTTAATTTTTATATGAATAGTATGTCAAAAGAGTTAAACATGTGTAAAACCGGCTGTATGTTTGGTAGTACAGTGGTGAACCATCTCATGTACGCGGATGACTGTGTGCTACTTAGTCCAAGTTCAGCTGGTCTGCAGCAGCTCCTTGATGTATGTTCCTTGTATGGAGAGCAACATGACATCAAATATAATGATGTAAAGAGTGTTATTATGATCTCCAGAACAAATGAGGATAAACATATGGTTTTCCCTGACTTTAAGCTGTCGGGTCATGTTTTAAAAACCTGCAGTCAGGTGAAATATCTTGGTCATGTGATCACTGACACACTGAGTGACGATGAGGACATTCTGCGTCAGTCTCGCATGTTATATGTGCAAGCAAATGTACTGATACGGAAGTTTGGCTGCTGCTCTGATGATGTGAAGCTGACTCTATTTAAAGCTTATTGCACACCGTTATACACTGCACATCTGTGGTCAAATTATAAAAAAGCGAGCTTTCGGAGGTTGCAAGTGGCATACAATGACTCTCTGAGAATTTTGTTAAAACGGCCCAGATGGACCAGCGCCACCGAAATGTTTGTGACTGCTCGAGTTAACACTCTTCAATCTGTTTTAAGAAAAATCATGTTTAAGTTCATCTGCCGTTTGAATAACTCAGAAAATCTGATTGTTTTGGAACTGACGAACATTGCATTTAGTGCCACACGTTACACATCACTGCTCTGGAAACACTGGTATAAGTGTCTTTTAACCCTTATGCCCCGCTGGTGGAGATTTGTGTATCTGGGGTTGCATTTTTGAGATAATTTTGGCTGTGATTGTCCCCTAGCCATAAAATTTGGTAAGGAGGTGTGTTTTACAATGAAGTTTTGATATTCTGAGTTTCATCCATTTCCACTTCATTTTGACTGTGTGAGATGTTTTTGTTACACTGGGACCGCTTCGTACATTTTGTGTACCATTGACTTCCATTATAACGACATTTTTTGACCCCCACCTTTAAATTAAAGTGAAAAATATTTTTGACTGTAATTTCCCATTTCTCTGTAGTAAACTTGATAAGGTTATGTAAAAATGAGGTCAATAAAAAAAATGCCCCATTTTAGCCCCCCCCCCACTAATCTCTATGGTGACCCTTTACAACAAATTGGCATCCTTGTGTAATTCATGGCTGCAAACCAATAAAAAAAATAAAAAAATACAATAAAATAGTTTTGATGTGTAGTTAGTGAACACCTCTTTTAGTCAGAATGGTTGAAGTTAAAAAAAAAAATCCAGGAGTGTGTCTGTGTGTACTCAAATCACATACACTGAAATCCTTGTCTAAAAAGATGCCATTTCGTAAACTCATAGAAAGCCATAAAACCAGTATTTTTGATTCCTTGGCCATGCCAAGATAAAATCAGAATTTATATAATGTTTTGCATTCATTTTGAAGGTAAGGCATCACATTTTAGGTTTTAACTATTATCTAGTTGATTTATGAATTTCATATGGTGTATTACTGGGGGAAAACTTGCCTCATGACACAAACCTGAAAAAAAATAGGATTTTTCATAATTTTAAAAAATTTCAGGAATACTGGCCACTGCGACAACAAATCTAAAGAAAAATGTCAAATGTGTTTGGATATGGATGGGGGGGACTGTTGTCTGCATGTCCATGACAAAATAAGATTGTGTGTGTATGTGTGTGTGTGTGGGGGGGTGTGTGTGTTTGCATGTGTCATACGATATTAGGGCTGCAAATCTGTACCCCTTGTAATTTCTCTCCTCTCATACACACACACAAGCACACTTTCACAAACACACATGCACTTACACATGCACACACACACACACACAGACACATACACACACACTCACACACTAAAAAAAAAAAAAAAAAGCTGTTATTTTGTAGTTTTAGTGAGTGGTTTTCATCATAAAAATTCATATTTTGATGATAAAAGAGGTGATAAAATGGGTAAATTTTACTATTCTCGTTCATTTTACCCAATTGCATTGTGTTTTCTGCAGTAATATGGGAAATCAGAGGCAAAAAAAATGTTTCACTTTAATTTAAAGGCGGGTTGCCAAAAAGTTTTCTTATAATGCAAGTCAATGGTAGAAATCTAACTTTTTTTATTCAATTTGACATTATTCAAAAAGTAATAATGCCCCAAATTCAATTTTCTCACCTATTGTTCAGATGGGTGAGCCGGTGATACTAATAATAATCAAAGTTAAAAAAATATTTGAATATTGAATTTTAGTGCATTTTTCAAAAAAGCGGTTGGTGGTATATGATCGAAACTGGCATCTAAAGGGTTAATTTTTAATTGTGATTAATTAAATCATGACATAGATTGAACAACAACCCCTTCATGAAAAATATGGGAAAAAAAATGGTGAAAAAATATTGATCTTTCATCATTTTAATGCAGTTTAAAGGTCAAAATACACAAAATGTACGAAGCGGTCCCAGTGTAACTTTTTTATTCAATCTGACATTAAACAAAAAGTAATAATGCACCAAATATAATTTTCTCACCTATCATTCAGATGAGTGAGCCGGTGATACTAATAATAATCAAAGTTAAAAAAAATATTTGAATATTGAATTTTAGTGTATTTTTCAAAAAAGCGGTTGGTGGTATATGATCGAAACTGGCACCTAAAGGGTTAATTTTTAATTGTGATTAATTAAATCACAACATGAATTGAATAACAACCCCTTCATGAAAAAAATGGAAAAAAAAATTGTGAAAAAATATTGATCTTTCATCATTTTAATGCAGTTTAAAGGTCAAAATACACAAAATGTACGAAGCGGTCCCAGTGTAACTTTTTTATTCAATCTGACATTAAACAAAAAGTAATAATGCACCAAATATAATTTTCTCACCTATCATTCAGATGGGTGAGCCGGTGATACTAATAATAATCAAAGTTAAAAAAAATATTTGAATATTGAATTTATGTGTATTTTTCAAAAAAGCGGTTAGTGGTATATGATCAAAAATGGCATCTAAAGGGTTAATTTTTATTTGTGATTTATTAAATCACAACATGAATTGAATAACAACCCCTTCATGAAAAAAATGGAAAAAAAAATTGTGAAAAAATATTGATCTTTCATCATGTTAATGCAGTTTAAAGGTCAAAATACACAAAATGTACGAAGCGGTCCCAGTGTAACTTTTTTTTAACGGGGCATAAGGGTTAATAGGGGGTTGCTAGACAACCTTGTATATTGTTGTTGTTGTTGTTGTCGTCGTCGCTGTTTGTATTGTTTTATGTTCTTTTGTATTATCTGGACTTAGAGTCTGTAATAAAGATTATCTATATGGAGAACTAAAACGAGAGGTCACACAGGCTTTTTCTAGCATACTTCTTTTAGCGTGATTTTTGCTAAGCTATTGCCTCTCTTTAATTGCTAAACCGTGGCAATGTTTTGATTTCTTGCTCTCTGTTGAAATCTTAAAAGCAATCTTGGCAACTTTCTGTAAAAAATTGTCTTGATTGCATTTCTTCTCAATACTGTTATCCCATGTAATTCTTCACGCAATTACAAATTTCCCTCGGTCGGCATTTCAGGATTGCGCAAAACAAATTGCGTCTGCTAGCAGTGCAGAAACAAACAGCAGCGTGCTCCTGTTATACAGTAAAACAGTCACTCTACTGTCATGAGGCGAAGCAACCTGGCGCCAATTTGATCATCAAGTTTTGAAAGGGCTGAACGATTCTCTGCTGTGTGCATTTTCATAGAGAGATATGTGAGGCCAGCTGAAAGCAGTTTGAACAACCAGGCAGTGGATCAAATACAGAATGGCACTGTAGAGTTGGAAAGCAAAGCCCAGTGCATTATTACAGTATACATGACAGAGGAAACCATTATAGTCAATTGTCCTGACGCATGGAGACGTTGCATATGGTGCTCCGAAACGTGCCATGGCAATAACACTGTGCGAACAGGAATATAAGTGGCATTTTTTTTTCCTTTCGGCCCTCTCTCTCTCGTTTACCGCTCAAGACTCTCTGTTACACTCGCACAGGCGCACGCAAACTTGCTGACATATCTACACTCCAAACTCAAGTAGACAAACACACAGACAGACAGACAGACACTGAACCTCATCAGTGAGGAGAAAAGGTTTCTGTGGAATCTTGGTAAGAGTCTCTCCACAGCCTCCCTGGCTCCTCTTCTTCTCCTCCCCACTGATTCATCCCAGAACCGTCACATCTTTCCCAAGCCCTGGAAGGTCACCACCGAGCACATGTCAGCACTCTGCCGTTATCAAAACGCCCACAGTGAAGCACGCTGCCTTTGAGGAAGTCACTTATGGATGTGAACCCTTTTACTGTATATTGTCACTCTGGGACTCATTTTCATGGCATAACTTTTAAGATGTGTGCAATTCATTATCTTTAATTTGTAATGAACATTTGATTTTTGTTCCAAGTTTTTGTCTGCACTACTGTAACAACACAAACTCCCTTCAGGGATGAATAAAGTATCTATCTATCTATCTATCTATCTATCTATCTATCTATCTATCTATCTATCTATCTATCTATCTATCTATCTATCTATCTATCTATCTCTATCTATCTATCTATCTATCTATCTATCTATCTATCTATCTATCTATCTATCTATCTATCTATCTATCTTCTGTCTGTCTGTCTGTCTGTCTGTCTGTCTGTCTGTCTGTCTGTCTGTCTGTCTGTCTGTCTGTCTGTCTGTCTGTCTGTCTGTCTGTCTGTCTGTCTGTCTGTCTGTCTGTCTGTCTGTCTGTCTGTCTGTCCGTCCGTCCGTCCGTCCGTCCGTCCGTCCGTCCGTCCGTCCGTCCGTCCGTCCGTCCGTCCGTCCGTCCGTCCGTCCGTCCGTCGTCGTCCATCCATCCATCCATCCATCCATCTCCAATACTTTGTCAAAATGAAGTACCAGTAGAGTCCTTATCTGAGTGCCTCCAGGTATCCTAGTCAAGATGTTGAAGAAGGAGAAGAAACGGGCGCAGGAAGCTGCTGCTCAGCTGGCTAACATCACCAATGGCCAGAGCCTCTCCTCACAGAATACCTCCAGGTCGGCCACTACGCCACAGCTGAGGGAAGGAAGGGAGGACAGCCCCTCAGCCGAGCACAGGGGACCAGCTGTACAGTACAGGATAAAAGGTAAAAACTCTGACCTACCTAAGGTAAGAAATCTGTTAGTTTTGTTCAGTTTACAATATGTTGTAAATGTAATATGTAATTAAATGTCAAATGCCTTTGTGATTGTGTTTTTTATCAATTCAGGGAAAAATAATGAGGGCACACTTAAAGGGTTCGATCAGGCTCGCCATGTAGATAGCCTAGTTTTATTATGCCGCAGCCATTATGTTTACAGGTTGTTTCTGTAGGTCCGTCTGTCTGTCCATCCTTGTGAGAGTCTCGTGTCTTGTGAGAGCAATATCTCATGAATGCTTTGAGGGATTTTCTTAAAAGTTTGCACGAATGTCCACTCTGACTCAAAGCTGAACTGAATAGATTGTGGAGGTCAAAGGTTACTGGGACCTTACATAGTGTGACGCCGCAGTGACCTTGTACCATTTTGTAGCTTCTAATATTAATTGTGTTATATTGTATTATTTTGTGTTTGTGTGGGTCTCTTCCCTCCCCTTAAACCCATGCATTTCAGGTATGAGGCTATCATCGGCATTGCACTGTGTGGCTGCTCACTGCTACTAACTACTTAAGAATGTGTCAAAAGTATTCCATTGAGACTAATTACCTACTGTATACATTAAGCTTAAATGTTCCCAGATGTGTTGGCTCCATTAAACGTGACAGTCAGTCTCTCTCTGACCCTGGAAGAAGCACTGACTCGATGATGAATTAGTCCCTGAGAGTGCAGACAGGTGATGTTGCTCATTTGGAATGTGGGCAGCCCTTTGCGGTCATGCTGATTTGTCTTGTGTGCCTGTCTGCCCGTGGGGAATGACAAAATCCTTGATTTCTGGATTTTTTTTTTGTACACTGCATGGCAAATAGTCTGTTTGACATCCCAGAGTCCCCTTACATTGTGTCCTATTTCTAAACAATGTCATCAGTGAGGATTTCATGTATTCAGGAGTTTTCCTTATACACGTCGAAACCACAAGATGTCCAGTGTAATCGCGGCGGCATTATCCAGCACAGTGTAGTATATTAAAGCTCTGGTTTGTTGCTGATGAAAAGCTAAATGATGAGCTTTAAACCTATGATGTTTACTGGAACATGAAGCCTAAAGACAAACACAGGAGACTGAAGTCCACAAACATGGATTCTCCTATTTTTGAAGGCAGCCTGCCAAATGAAAAAGTTGACATTTATTTATTATTTTTTTTATTCTACCACAAGAAACATCTCATCTAAGTAAACATGCCAGAGGATATTGACAGTAGGGTTCTTTTTTTGGCAAACATATACATGGAAATCCCATAATTTTAGTTGAATGTCTAATGGACTTTCCTTACATGTAGCGTTGAATTGGAATCGCAGTGTTTGCCTTTGACGTAGGTTCCTCTCCGTATAGTTTTTTTGCCATGGCACGTACAAGTGCCTTCTGGAGGCTTGGATCCTAATGTCATTGAATAGAGAATATAATGAAGACCTCAGAACTGGAGACAGACACTCACTCACTCACACACACACACACACACACACACACACACGCCCAAGCGCACAAACACACACACTAAGCTGCATGCAGAGCCTTCACACTGCAACTTCTCTTGGATCGTTAGTCCACTCCTAACCTTTTCAGACTTGAACTCAGTTTGAATGGAACAGGAATGCGGAGGTTGCCCAAAGTCAAGCCAGTCAAGTTTTTTGGAGATATGCTCCCTGGCCCGGCGCTAGCATTCATTTGGCTTTTCCTGTTTAATTTGGGTTAAGTGGAGCCTTAAGTGTGATGATAAAACCCGGGCGCTTATAACGAGCTCGGTCCTAGCCACCGGGCACACGGGGGTATGAGCCAGGAACTCATCAAAACTGAGGCTGCAGTCCTGTCCGGGGCTCACCGCGGCTCCATAATCCTCCTTGACATGTCTGTGTAATGGTGCCCAGTGTGGTAATAAGGCCAGCGCAAAGGGTAATTGCAAACAGGGTTCTCTGAAAGAAGAGACTATTAAAAAACAAACACACGTTTGAACGCGGTCCAGTCGGAATTAGTGGGCGAATCAGTCATTCATCGAAGGGACAGTGAGGAGCGCTGTAAAGCTGTGGTTTACAGTACCATTAATACACAGTGTGCCATGAGTATTAGTTGTTCAGAATAGTATGGGAACTAATATGAAGCAAGCATGATCATCTTGGTCATCCCACCGCAGTAACTGTATTCACCTGGCCAGGTAGGTCCTTGTCTGACTCTCTCTCTCTCTCTCTCTCTCTCTCTCTCTCTCTCTCTCTCTCTCTCTCTCTCTCTCTCTCTCTCTTTAACACACTCTCTCTCTCTCTCTCTCTCTCTCTCTCTCTCTTTCACTCTCTCATCTAATGGGATGTGAAGAGTAGACCTCCATGGATTCCACTTGGTTTGGTCGACCTGTTTGACCACCACATACTTAGACAATGGTGCTGTCTGTTGGATAATGCTGTCTGGATGTGTTTTTTAATACATTGCGGTGTAGTACGTGATCTTGAAAGCAAAGTATGCTTTATGTTTACAGCACATTTATGGCATGGTACCAGCTCTCGCCTTTGGTATACTTTTCTGGAGGTAATTTTTCATTACAAGATAGTACCCATTGTCATAGCGTCACCGTGCGAGTCATGTCACTTTCAACGCGACAACATACACACACATAGCAGAAAACAATAGAGGATACCCTTGGGTTGATGTTTGTGATTCTCTGTATGTGGCTGTAGCAAGGAGACATTTTTGTTTACCTGCATAGTTCTTTATGGATTAAGACAGCTGCATTTGAGGTGAGAGGACATTTTGTGTTTTTCATGTCGAATTGAAAATATTACCAATGCCCTTTATACCACTTTTAGGAGTCATTCAAATCCAAAAATGTAAATATTATATTAGTTGTAAACAATCCAGCTGTTTGAGAGGACAGGGTCATTTCTGTCAGACTTACAAGTCATTTTGAAGAATGTTCTTGGCTCTGACCATAATACTTGAGTTACTGCATAATGTTGCTCAAAGTTCCTTTTGGCTAGGACATCCAGAAACTTAGCAATAGCGCTTTCAGAGGATATTTTCACTCCCCTATTGAGTGATAGGTTATCACATGCAATGGCCTACAAATAAAAAATAAAATGTTGACCTTGTGAAAAAAACGGCCCTTAGCTGATAACTCTATGCCATGATCCATTTCTTTGTAGCTGCCTGGCATTTATACGAGTGATTATCAACACATTTTTACTCATCACGCATTATCACACTTTCATTTATGAACTGCCAACAGCATGGGCAATGGGTTCAAGTGAAGAGCTGCAGCAATTTACACATGATTCTGGTAGACGTCATGTCTTAAAACTCAGGACATTCTTTCACATATGCAAAATCAATGGCTGTCATGTTTAAAATGTATATTCATCAGTTTCAGGGTGACTGTGATATGAGCTATGCAGAACTGCTTAAGCAGCCAGTCCATTCAGTCCACATTGACTCTTAACCATATTATCGGCCCTCAGAACAAGCTGTCCTGACCGCAGCTGCTGCCGAGAAGCTGACAACTTTAAGACAGCAGCCAACACAACTGTCCACGCCAGGACGAAATCATTTGAAAGTGGGCCCCAGAAAGAGTTGTTGATTAATTGATTTTACTTTCCCACCAATGTTCTATGCCAGTACCCATGACCTTTGGGGTATATTCCTACAGAATACCTGATAAATGTAGCAGGTGCTAGCTTGCGGTGATCACATCTGGCCAATACAAAGTGTGTTTGATATTTAAGACTTGGTCCAATGGAGATGATTTAATGATTTGAGTTGTATCACCACATCGTTCATAGCAATGTTGTCCAAAGAGGGTCACATATTTCATTTCCAAAACCACATTTCCTTGGGACAGCATTATAAGGCCCTTTGTTAATGTGATACGAGTATTGATTAAGGTAAAACTTGTATTATACTGTAGTTTAAAGGAATTCATATCTACCAAATAAATCACGCAATTAAACTGTTGGCAATTTGGAAAAAACTACTCACAATGCGAATCGAGTATGACGTTTGAATAGATTGCAACGTGATTTAGAAAAAGATCAATTTCAAAAACATGGCAATGGCATTGTCATAGTCTGAGGAGCAATCGGTTTCTATTTCTGTATTTTTAATTTAACCAGAATTTTGACCAAATCTGTATAGTCATTACGAGATCTAAGATGTGCTTAAGTTAAGACTAAATGCACTCACTTTCATTGTCATATTACTTTTAAAAGTCCTGACTCATTGACCATAAAACCACCCAAAGTGGCAAACACTTACTAGGTATAACTGGTATAACTTTTGTTTGTGTCAGTTCCTTTGAAAAATGTAAGATAACCAGCTTCACTGATTTCAACATTGAATTGGAGTCATCATGAACTGCGATGGCGTTAGTTGATTACGTCACTTGTAAATGTATTTATACAGACTTAACAATGACTAAATTAGGCATTCTTTCCAACAATGTTGTTACACTGTATAATCACCCACACACAAAAATTCCCAGATCTCGCAGAGTCCCAGTTACACGTCCACTCTGGAATGTTCGTCCACTTTTTCTCACACTTCATGAGAAATGTCGGTCTCTCTCTCTCTGCTCCGTTTGTGAGAAGAACACTTGTAACTGCATCAGCTGTTGACCGGGCAGGTACAGCTTGATGTTGTCCAGAAGAAAAGGCTCTGCACTTTGGGAAGCAAAAAGCTTTTAGAGGGGGAACACATTGAGACATTCCAGGAGGATCGGAGAAGACACTTCTGGAGTGTTTTCTGATTTTTCCCCAATGCTGATTCCTGGAAAACACCTGTTGTTAGGGAATTTTTTTTTTCCTTCAAGCACCAGTTCAAACTACATTGTCGAGAGGCGAAAAACAAAATTAGAAACACACACAGTTGATGCAGGTTTTTAATACGGTGCACACAGCGTTGTGTATCGTATGTTTCACATTTGGAGTGCGTATTTTCCATGACCCACATTTGGAGACCGGTAACCGAACTATATGCACATTAGATCATTGTTCTATACTGTGTCTCTAATTCAAAACAAATGCACAGCACTTATCCTTTCCCCCTAAGCCCGTTGGGTCAATACATGTTCAATGTATGTTTTAATTTAGGTTTAATCTAAGGGGTTCCGGTGCGCGAGCCAACTGCCGCTATGGTTACGCTGAGGGGTAATTGCCGTCCCCTCTGAAGATTAACTGTGAACGTAATGATGATGACCTTTCCATGGAAAGCATTCGCGCTGATTGAATGGTATATAATCGACTCTAGTCTTTTCCATAATACATCCTTCTGTGCTGCGCTCCGAGCTTTGCCAGCGCAGAGTAAAATGTCAACAGTAGATGATCACTGTCTCTGCCAAAAGCAATCTGAAGCATATAAGAAGATCTCCACTTCCACATTGAACTGGATTTTTTTACTATGAGCACCCAATAGCTACGTAGACTGAGATCCGTACGTGGGTTCAATTTCTGGCCTTCTTTCAAAGCTATAGATGTACAATGTCTTCTCTTTTTTCTGCTCCGAAGAATGTTTTTCGAGTGTAAAGAGTTGACTAATGGATGGACAAGATGTTACTGTTGTCATTTTAGGCCGCTGATGACTTGTGTTACGCTCACAGAAACTCAAAGGGAGACTTGAGAGTCAGATCTGACTGAAATCCTGCTAGCATGTAATGAGATGCTGATGATTTTAGCAGGCCCCTCATCTTAGCAGGCGCCTGTGACAATAGAGGCCAATTCAAGAACTGAAATCCGTCTGTCCCCTGCTAGAGCCCACTACTATTAGAACATACAATGACCAAAAAATATTGTTATGTTTTCTATCAAGCATACAAGTTCTACTCTGTTTTTTTTGCAGTCAGTTAACTGTTTGTGTCAGACATTTTTTTTCTTATAAATAGATGGAAAAGTACGGTAATACTTTGCTGGTACTTCAATTCTCAAAATTTGTTGAAACAGCAACAATAGTCACAACACATTCCTCCCCCTGCAAAACCTCTGCGGTTTGTCAGCACTTGAAGCACGGAAAATAAAAATTAGGAAAGTTGGCCTACGGTCCATGTGATCTCATTACCACAAACGATGTTAGTACAACATTATATGATGTCATATCAGCCGGAGATATTCCTGGAATGTTGCTTTGTACGAAAGTCAAATGTAGTGCATTTCCCTCAAGAAACCCCTTTAGACTGATTTGTTAAGGTTGGCCATTGCAACATGCTGTATGCCTGTGAAAAGGGCCTGCTGGTTTCAATCAATACTTTTCCGAAAATAAAAGAAACTACATTCTGTCCTACAATTAATCTCACATGAGTTACTGTCCTGCGTCTGTCTCTGGTTAGAACAGCTTTGTCACAAACATCAGCGCATTTGAATAAGTGTAGAATTCACGGAAACCTTGCAAAAATAATGCTTGTTTGTTTCCTATTATATGATACCCAATCCAGTGGAGTCCATTGCATTGTGATTATAATGGCTCACTGGAATGAAACACCAGATGATAACAGGCCATCTTTATTAATGTCATTAGTTACACAGGTGGTTTTCTTGCTATGACAAGTCTAAATATATGCTGTGAACAAGGTCTATACTAATTTATCAAAATTCATTCGGTAGTATGAATAGAAATGTTATTGTCATTTAAATGTCACATATCATTTTCTGGTTGCATGGTGTAGTGTCCCTAAAACAGTTTTTATTTCTCACAGGGCCATTGCTAAACCTCCTCTTCTCAGCCTCTGTCTGAAACGCTCTGTTTTAGAGCCTGTCTCTTTAAGCCCCGCCTTCCAGAAAGCCCAGTCTGCTCTGATTGACCCTTATACTAACTGCCAGTTAGGGGTATCCGAGGGTGTGCTTATCACAGGTGGAGGTAGTGCTAATTAGGTGGGTAATGGAGTGGCATGGCTTATGATGTCATTAGGGGAGAGAAATATGACTGGTTTGACACAGTCAGAAAGGTGGAGGTGGAGAAAAAGTGTTGTTTTTCTCATACTTTGGGAATTTATAGTCACACCAGGGACCCATATTAATTTAGAAAAAACATGGAAACGTGCATTTTGCATAATAGGTGACCTTTAAAATATGTTGCTGACAGTTATTGAACCCACCTCTCCTAAGCAGTGATTCCAGTGCTTTCTTAGACATTTGGCACAATATTGTTGCACTCCCTTTCCATGTTACATAGTGCTTAATCGGCCTGAACCATTGTCTTTTGGTCATTGGCGCCAGCCTTTGAAGCAGCTGTATATCACTTTAAGAAACATGCTCATTAAATAATATTACAAGCTTGTAAAAACACATTCTACAATCAGCAGGATTTTATGTCCAAAATTATGTAGTTTCCTTTCATGTGGCAAACTGCCAGTTAGGTGGGTGGGGGGGGGGGGGGGCATCCGCCATGTAATGCTGACATGTTAAAAAAAAAGATGTTGTTTATATTTGTGTTTATGTTCTCTTTAAAGAGTGAATGGAGGTCTAATAGTCCTTCAGGTGGGTAATCATAGGTGGGAGGTCAAGTGTATCAGTGGGGCGCTAGCTGGCATCTGGCTGCCAGATTTTGCGTAGAGTACCTGTGTATTGTGGGAACAATGCACGGCTCAGGTCTCACTGTTCAAAAAGCTGCAAAGATCTGGCAGAGCTTCCCATTGTTAAGAGAGTTTTGTTTTTCAGTTACATAACAAGCCTTGCGGTCTTGTTAGGATGGTCCTTTAAGTTTGATATAGGAAATGTTTTTCCTGCATGGAGCTGGGGATATGAAAGGTAGCTTCTGATTATTAGAGAAAAGCTTGTGCCTAAGTGTTGGATCCTTTTTTCTCTCAGGTCCACAGCTGTCTATGGGGAAGCAAGAGGCCTTTGAGACCTTCATCAGAGACCATGAAGACCACCTAAACATTGAAGACAACAAGAACTTACTCAAACAGAGGTAAGTTACCTGTAGGACATGACGGTGTGAGCATTGTCATAATGTGGTATCCCATGCAATGCTATTTTCTCATAAATTCACACAAGGGAAACGTGACAGGCCATTTTGAACACCCTTATATACAGTAGAACACACACAGATTAACTACACTTGCACATACTGTACCTTTAATTTAAAACAAAAATGTAGACCCTAGATTTTCTCACCTTGATGCCCAGGCGAAACCACCATAAGTGAGAGCTGTCAATAAAGCATGGAAGTGTTTTACCTTGGTCATTGAGAAGAACTTACATAAGGCCATGTTAGTAATAAGGACCGGTACAGAAGGTCTTTCTTGACAACTGCCTTGACCATGTACAATGACTCCCGTCTGTTTCGGGAGAGGAGACTTCTACATATCCTTCTTCTACTTACTTATCTATCTATCTGTCTGTCGTCTGTCCATCCATCCATCCATACCATCCATACATCCATCCATCCACCCACCCAGACTCTGAGCACATGCAGAGGCTTATAGGTTTTAAATATGTAGATTTTATTTGGAAACTCAAGACCTTTGCCAACCACTATTTAGTATATATAGTTTTTCCATTTTTTTTGAGAAACATGCCCACAGATATATGGTATGTCAGTAAATGTTTTATGCAATGCATAAGATGTGTTTCACTGCATTGCCCATTAACGCCTACATTCTTTTGAACAGGTCAGCTGAGGCCAGAAGACAGGGGGAGCAACTGAATGAAGCCCGAAGGAGAATCAGTAAGTTGTCTCTAAACACATATATAAGTTGTCCCCCCCCCCCCTCCTGGTAAAACACGTTACATTTAGGAGCTGTGAACACGTTAAGTTCTAAATTTCACTGTCATCATCATCATTATCCTAATGGCAAACAAAGGCTGTGGTGCAAGCCCTGAAGAATGCTGATCATTCTCAGTTAATGTTTCTGTGGGTCCCAGAAGACAGCGGGCCTACCTGCCTGGAAAACGTTAATAAACACATTACTGTCTGGGGTTCCGTTTCGTGTGGAAATGTCGTTCAGCACATTCCTGAACTTTTCCAGGACAGAGAGGCGTTCTGGTTTCCACCCACCTAGCCTTCCAACCTGTGCTTTTTTACTAGCCTGGCTCAGACTGTTTTATGGTAACTCTGTAAGCACACCCATGTGTTCTTTCTGGGCAATGTCCCTGACAGGTAGGCCGTACTATGCCAAAATGAGGCCCGGGCTGATGTAAAACCCTAGCTCCAGTCAATGCTGAGTGATTATCAAGTTTACTTCCAAGAAATCCACTTGGCCTTTATACGGTGCAAAACTTACATACACTACTGTACTACTGTGTGGCAATACTTTGGCACCGAGGATTGTCCATCGGCAGAGATGGAAAGAGCACCAAGGTAAAAGTACTGCTAATGTAAAATATATTTTACTCATGTAACAGTAAAATGACTTACATTCAAATATACTGAAACGTTGTAAAGAAGGAAAAGTTGATGCTGGAGGATCCATCATTAGCATATTGGTGAGTCCCAGCGTACACCTGTTGTTCTTATGACATTGTGGTTGAGTTTGATCGGGGTGACTTAGGGTGTATTCACACTGGAAAAGTCCGCTAGTCCACTTGCTTTGGTCCAGACCAAATAGACGTTTAGATTTTTTTTTGTTTGGTGTGGTCCACTTTCATATTGCCCCTTTTGCAAGTGAACCAGCATTACGAAGCAAAACCACACGTGATCTGAGGTCATTCATTAATTGGACAGACATTCTGGGGTGGAGAGAAGCAGGAAGAACGAAGTAAAAACTGCGAAATATATATCATTGATATAATATGGGGTTAAAAATAATAAAATGGCCTACATGTAACCTATAAATAAAGAGGAAAAACATCAAATTATTGTTGTTTCATATGGTTATAATATGTAGCCCTAAGTCAATGCCACGTTATGTGGCTTGTAGCCTACAATGTGAAACATAATTTTTACTGTATTTTTGGTGCTGGACGCGCGTCACGCGAGAAGAATAGGTTCAAGCTGACACACAGCTGATTAAGCTGTGTATCAGCTGGGTCGGCGCAGTTCAGCTACAAACTGACACGGGGATAGTATTGACGGTCCCGTACATGGGAAGCAAAATATAAAACAACACTTTTTGCGCAGCGTGAACCTGTTGGCACTGTGCGAGAGACGCTCCCCTCTCCTTCATCTGATCGCTGAACACATTCAGCATTTTTACACGTCCTCTCGATCAAATGTAATATATTGTTCTGGGCTCCCGGTCAACCCACAATTTATCGTCCTAACAATGGCGACAACAACACTTTCCCATAATGTGAAGCTGACGGCTATTTATTAAAAAAGAAAAGAAAGAAAAGGCACAGTGCCTCCTGCATTTGGGTCGGATCGAGTCCGGACAAATTCACACCACAAACGAACTGCAGCAGAGTGCGTTTGGAAACGCACCGAGACTACCTCTTCAGCCGGGTCTCGGAGCGTTTGTTTGGTCCGCCCCCGAGTGCGATTGCTGTTTTCACACCTGTCTGAAAGATGCGCACCAAAGGCAGAAGTGCATCTGAGTTTGTTTCAACCGAACTAAACACAGCATGTGTGAATACACCCTTAGTGTGTGTTATATGGGTGGTGAACCAACGCCGGGGAGTAACCTTAACCAAGACCCTTAATGATATTGTAATATATTGCATTGCCATGCATTTTGTTTACCCCACCATTGATTGTTCACAAGTAGAACATGAACATTTTGCATGTCAGCTGAGTGCGCAGTGAAAAAAATGTGTCGACAAATAACAGGTGAGACAGGACAGAATATAGTATACAGTGTTGGGGAAGCAACTTTACAAGCATAGCTTTGCAAACTACCAATGACTTCACACTGGAGGATGTTTAATCACAGCAAAGCCTTGGGAGAAATCTAGTTTGGTTAACTAAAGCTACTTAGAACATTTAGTTCAAACTACATAACATGTAAAAGAATGATCAAATTGACAAAGTACGTGATATAACAAAATAGAATCCGAAAAAATCACATGCCAGCAATAAATTCACACTAAATGTGAAAGTTCCAAATTGTTCTTCACAGGTCATACATAAACTTAAAAGAAATAACATTTCAATAACAAATATTGCAGGGAATGTCACATTTTTGTTATAAACAAAGCTCTATAATCTATTATCTGTTGCTTGTTAATGGGCTCAATAAGGGAATTGATGGTAAAATTAAAATAAACATGAATTCCTTTTGTTTTATAGCCTAAAAGTGTTTGTTGTGTGTTGTTTTAGTAGTTAACTACACAAAAAAGGCAACAAAATAAATAAACTACTTGAATCACTATGCACATATGAATGTAATTGAACTAAAGACCTCTAGGTTACTGCAAAATGTAATATAACTACTAGTTTAATTACATGGAGTTCACTACTCCCAAACACTTGTAATAAACTGAATTTCTTGACAGGGTTGACAATACCATGGGGCTAAACGTGCATTGACTACATACAAATAAACAACAACTACAACAAAAAGTCTACTCAAGGACAAGTTCCTTCCCTATTGGATATAAGTTTAAATGATTTCCCTGTGCTTCGGTGGGATTTTCCAGTAAATTCAAAGCTGGTTTGCATTTACTATCGCAAGCTACATTTATGAATTTCCCCTCAACTCTGTGTGTCTGTGGCTCATTTCACATGCCATTGAAATGGATAGGTTTGCCTCACACCAGTGCCTGGCATCTCCGCTGTCTCAGATCACGCTCGGTGGTTTTGGTACCATCCGACTTACCCTCATACATGCCAGCATACACTTAACACCCTTGGAATTTACTTTTTTTTTTCAGCATTCAGTCCAATAGGATGCCGGCACAATCGTACATCAGACGTGTCACACATCTCATTTAAATCAGCTATGACATTGTGTACAATATTGACTCCTCAAATGTGTTCTCCAGACACCGTCACTGTGGGGCCCTTAAGTATGGATAATGTGATCTAACATTAGAATTCTTCAACTTATTCAAATTTGGAATGGTGACCTGAAAAAACCATCTTATTGCTGTCAGATATTATTCCATTGTTAGGTGCGTGGAGCCGAATTCTTCCTAGATGAGCGAGTGTTTTTAGTGGAACGTGGTGGCCTCTTCTGGATGGAAAGTAGAACCATAATATTTAGCTGTATGTTTCCTTGCCATCTTGGAAGCCCTCCTTTGGAAACTGTACACTACCTGTGTCTCATGGTTAATGTAGAACATGGAAACATTTCGCATAATATGGACGAGAGCGCTGGTCTGCTTTTCCCGATGAATGTACCCAGCATGAGGGGTCAATAGCAGGGGAGAGAAGAAGAGGCGGCAGCCCGTGGAGACATCAGTGTCTAAACATTTCCCTGGTTTGCAGTGTTGTTCTTGGCCACAGCGTATGGCCCTGGAATCGAATCCCACTGGAAGAGCGTACGTTCCAAGCCCTTAGGTTCCAAAAAGTGCAAGGATATATATTTATTCTGGGGGATTGGCGATGCACATCTTGGACAGATTGAAAGGTGTATGAGCAGCATCTCTTGATTCCTCTGCCAGATGGTGGTGGATTTATGCAGGTAGAGACATCTGGTAACCGCTTTTGGTATCCCACACTTTCATCCGCTGCTCACCTTAGCTCAAGTGACCCAAAGGACTTTGGAATGGATTGCAAAGGAAAGTTTCAAATGTAAGTCATTGTCAAGAGGATCGTTCCAAAGGCACCTGTGAAGGAATATCACCGGAAGAATGTTACTCGATTTCTGGTTGGGGGGCGCCGATTGTACCAGACGTCCAGCTGATTTTACGTGACAGTGGCAATGATTTACTTGCTGGGTTTATGTTATCAGCTTCTCTGGTTTATGTATCATTCCATAGGTTTGGGTTATGGCCTCAGACAACACTGTCATGAACACATCCGTCCAATAAAAACACAGAATGCTACGTCCAATTCTCACCTTGGTATGAACTGTCTTAAATGTTTCCATTAATCTATTCGACTCTTACATTTGTGCATGTTATAATGTTGCACTGACCAAATGATAAATTTGTTCTTTAAATACACTTCAATTTAAACCCACCCAGATATGGAGAAGCCGGATAGTATGTATGATCCTTGGATCTGGAGCGCGCTGTGGTATTTGTTGCGGCGTATCACATTTAACCTCCAGGCCACAAAAATCACCAAATATTTATTGAGGCTTGTAGCTTGAAACCGGTCTTTTAAGACGACGGCACGTCTCCTGATGATGTGGGGGGGAAACCCTGCATGTGTTTGGAAGGAGGTTGTGGTGTTGAGCCCACAGTCTTGTCCTGGAGAGCAGCACTCAAGTTTAATGAAGTATTGCAGCAAGGAACACCGCATGCCGCTATTACTTGACACGTATGCAAATTAATCTTTTACGAATTTTCGCATGTCGCTGAAGGTCAGGAATACTGTTGGAAATTGCAGTCGGTATTGATGCTTCAACAGTAAAGTTTGACCCTTCACCCACCATTAGGATGTGTATATGTTCAGCAGCGTGGCCAACTACACCAGAGTTTATTCTCAGACACGTTAAAGGCCACCTATTATGCAAGATGCACTTCTTATGTTTTTTTCTACATTAATATCGGTTCCTGGTGTGTCTAGGGACGCCCAACAGTATGTAAAAAACAACCCTCTCTCTTTTTCTTTCTATTTCCCCTAATGACGTCATAAGAAGATAAGCCAAGCCCCCTTATTACCAACCCTACTAAGCACTACATCCACCTGTGATAAGCACACCCCCAGATACCCCTGAATCTAGTTAAATTCGAACCTGCAGATAGATCCAGGGCCAATAAGAACAGACTGGGCTTTTTGGAAGGCGTGGCTTAAAGATACAGGCTCGAGTTTCAGACAGAGGCTGAAAAAAGGAGATTTAGCAATGGCACTGTAAAATATAAAGGTTTTTTGGGACACTACACCATGAACACAGTTTCTAGTAGGAAGCCAAATTACCTGAAAATGATCATAAAATGTGACCTTTAAATTGCCAGTATTGCAGATCTACATGTGAATTGTAATTTAGGATTGGGAGTGCTGGACTTATAAGTTAAGCACATCCAAAAGTTCCACCATGACCACCATTACAAAGCAGGTAGTCATCGTGTGTAACTGCTTGGCCTTGGGTTTTTTTTTAAAAGCCATGAATGATGGAAGCCACACTCGTAGTGCTGGCCCCATGTGCTTTTATATTGCTGTTACGTGCTCCCTGCACTTTTTCACCCTGTCAACATGGCATACTCATGGTATAAATATTCCTTAATCCTTTAATGGCACTGTGAAAGAAGGAGACTTTTCTGTCCATTACTTGTGGGTCATGTTTGACATGTTGTGTCGAAAACAAGCTGCACACCGACCACAATGATAAGCCGCAGAGCATCTCAGTTAATTTACTTTCTCAGCTACCTTTACTACTGAGGTTGCATGAAGAAAAACACATTGCTTTGTGAGGGGTTCATACTCCGTTGGCATTTGGAAAAGCAGTGATATTATGGTCACTTTGTGTCCCTGTAAGCCATTTGTAACATATCACGTCGTCCATTTTCATCGTATGCTGGGATGCTAATTGGTGGATTACATTTAAAGAAGTGTATGTGAAGAGTTTTTAAAGATGATCCGGTCTGTATGCTGCATGGGCAGATTGCAAACAGTTTGAAAGCATTTATCATTATAATGCTGAGAGCTGATGTGGAACTCAACGTTAAGTCTGTGGTCATAATGTTATACTTAATTCATCTTCTTTAGCCAAGGGCACTTCAGAAGGACATGCATTTTTCTTGAATGCATTCAGTGTCTTCATCTTCTCTTTGACAAAGCAAGAGGTCAGTTTTATGGCACCATGAGAAGGTGTAGCTTAAAAAGATAGCTCCCCAAACCCCATTTCATTGGGAAACGATACCTCATCTGGATTTCTCGCTTTTTTGGAGCCTCAGACCCACAGCGTTTAGATTGGCGACAGGATCATATTACAGAAAGGTCTACAGCCACCGCACCGTCTACACGTGTATAAGACCTGAGGGATTGTAATGGAAACCCACCACAGAAGATCCTGCCATTCAATGTCTCTTTTAACTTTTTGGTCTGAGCCTTGTAATTATTCTTGTCATTCACTTGACTCACCATTGCTAACATTTGCTTGAACCTCAATGTAAGGTTATCTCCTTTTGATGTCTTCTAGAAAATGTGTCCCTCAATGGTCCTACAAAAAAACTGGTGTGGTCATTTAGTGTATAGGAATGGCCTCATATACAATTTGGTTTAGACCATTTACCTTACATATGTCCTTTACCACTGAAGCGTTGCAACACAAATTCAATATCTTCACTAGAGCAACTAACTACTTCAATTATGGGAAGATCAACAGGGGGAAACAGACACAAATGACTTACCCATATGTAAGCCCAGTATCACTGCTGCCACAAGAGAGGCAGTGGCCCAGAAATCCTCCCTCATCTTGCTTCCTGAGTCACAAGAGTTCATTCTGAGTACTGTAGAAGTAACTCAGCAGTATGTCCTGTCCAAAATGAATATAATATATAGCCAAAAAACAAACATATTAATTGATGCCATGAACGATTTGGACCCAAGAAATAAAATGTTTGTGAGACAATGGATGTGTTCACTGTAACGCCCTTGTACAGAGAGGTCACGTTTACAAATGACTATTGAGTTGCATTACCGGAATTGTAGGATCCAGTATGTTTGGCGCTTGACCCATTCTAAATACTCAAAGTGAGAATACCTTGACCTTTTATTTTTGTCTCTAACGTCATGCAAGTACATTTCCTAGGTCAGTCACTGGAGCCTTTTCACTCAACAACACTAAAAAAACATGTCATTGCCTTGCCTACGAATTTGCCCAAACAATCGCAGCTAAGGTTAAAGGAACCCCAATTCGTTTCAATAAAACCAAACAACACATGTGTGAAACTGCTCTAAGAAACTGGACAAAGTGATAAAGAAGGAAAATAAGGACCAGTACATAAGGTCATTCATACTAATTGCAGTAACCATCTACAATGACTGTGTTGTGAGAGGATGCTACTCCTAAAATCAGAAGAATTAACTATACACTTTGTTTTGAACATTTGATTTTTGATTCACATTGATATTGTTTAAACAAGAGAATAAAGTTGACGGGTGGGTTGCTTTTAATTATACCATTGCATTGAAGGGATTATATGGTTTCACGTGGATGTGTCTGTGATTGGGTGTTACATACGTTAACAGAAGATGAACACCTTTTGAAACATGAACTTTGACTTTAACATAGACATGGGGGTGACATTTATAAATATCTATTTTTCTTCTTCCCCAACTCCTTCTCAGCTGAGTTGAAGAAGCAATTGGAGATGCAGAGGAGGCAGAGGGCAGCTCATGGTAAGATCAAGCTGACAATGGATATTCCCACCACAACACTTTAAACTCTTAAGCCTTTTTCTACAACACAGGCCATGTGCAAACGTACACAAGGGTTTTTGTAAACAAGTCTTTTGCAGGAATATTCTCGTACTGTATGTGCAGCAGTGCCCACTTCAAAGCCTCTGCAGTAGGCCTCACTGACTGAGAGCTTAGTGACCAATGCCTGGGCGTCACAACTCTAAGACTCCTTCATTTACTCTTTTTGGTACTGTTTTGATCACTGACATCAACGCTTTGATGAGGGAAAACTTGCTTTTAAAGCACACAAACATCTTCCTTTATTCCAGGCCCCGAAGGCTTTTTCTTGTTATTTTGAATCCGGCCAATCAGAGAGCACTTCACAGCTGACTGGCTTCAATTACCCAGGGCCGATATTGAAAACGTTTTCTTTTGAAGAAAAAACTGTTACTGTTCGTAGCTCCTGAACTTATTGACTTTACTTTTTGATCTGCAGTGTGGTCACGTGTGTGTGTCTGTCTTATATTTTGCGTGCTTTCTGCCTGTCCCGTCCTACCATCAGGTGTAACAGAGAACCACACGCAGGCCGAGGAGGAGGCCGACACGGTGGATGAAAACCTGTGCAAACACATTGAGCGAGAGAAAAAAGCGTGAGTGTTAAAAGTGCATTTTAATGTATTACCGTACCAAATGCTTTTTTATAGGCTCTCCCTGGACTCCTGCTTAGATCAATTAGACACAGGCAGATGCTGTGTTCATGCGGACAAAAGATGAATCTGGTGCTGCTTGTGTCTGCCGTCAGTTACAAGGACACCATTGGCCGTCTGAAAGCGCTGAGGACGGAGATTGAGCACCTGCAGCTTTGCTGGAGAGAGCAAAGGTTAAGCTCCAGAAGGATTTCCATAAGTGGTGGAGCCAGGAGGCTTCTAGTGTGCAGGTGACTGGCCTTTTTACTCTTCCCTTCTAACCTATCTATGTGACAACACCACATAAAGCTTCCGTGAGCACGAAATAATGTCAAGGCAAAGCGTGTCAAAGATATGTTTGAGACATTAAGACAGGAAGGATTGTCCCTCTCTTTATTTATGCTTGTTTTCTTTTGTGTGTTTTCGTAATATTGGCCTCTATGGACGAGCTAGTGTGTGTATGTGTGTGTAAGTTGATATGCATGTGTCTCTGCTTTTTTATGGCACCATTGTGAGCCTCGCAGCGTCTGTTCTGCGTCGTTCCGAATCTGGGCCCTGGTGGGAAGATCCGTAGGAAGCAAATACAGGGAAACACATTTAAACTGAAAGAAAATGTGAGCCAAAACAAGAGCCTGGAGAGCAGCTTAGAGGCAATACACCAGTGACAGCCTTAAAGGTCACATAAAATGCTCGTTTTCAGGTTCAAAATAATAATTTAGGTTTCTACAAGAAACGTTTTGCATGGTGTAGTGTCCAAAGAAAATGTATACTTCTAACATTTCTCCTCTTTTCAGCCTCTGTCTATAATGCTCTGTTTTTTGCGCCTGTATCTTTAGACCCAGCCTCCAAAAAAGGTTAGGTTAGGTTGGTAATGAAGGGGCGTGGCTTCTCCCCTTATAAAATCATATGGGGAGAGAAATTTGACTTTTCAGAAAGGTGGAGGTAGAGAAAGGGAACAAGGGTTATTTTTTGTCTTTTAGAGTATCTATCTAGTCACACAGGCGACCTATATTAATGTTGAAACACCATGGAAAAGTGCATTTTCATTCATAGGTGACTTTTAATAAGGACAACATTTGCATGAGGTTTCCCCCCAACAAAGTAGGGGATGTGAAGTGAGTCAAGTGTTTAATAATAATGTTGTGTTCATGCATACATACTTAAAGACCTACTTCACCGGTTGGAATATGAAGGTGTATTGAACTCTGAGATCGTATGTAGTATAAATGTGCAATTTTTTTTTAAATCGGTTCATCCTAGCCTGAGAAAAGGCAGAAAGAGTGTTTTATGGTCTCACTGTCTAACCCTACATTTTCCTCCTTGTGACATCACAGTAAGGGTTAGGATTAACAGGACAGCTGGGCCAAGGGAAGACTGCGGAAAGACTGAGGGAAGAAAAACCTCACTCATTATATTATAATATAGATTTTGTAATGATAGAACGCTGGTTCCGTATGGGTGAAGTATTCCTTTAAGGGACTTGTAAAGTGAAAGACAGTGTTTGTGAAAACCTGGAGAAAAACACAAGTTGAAAAATTCCCCAAATTATGAATAACACTCTATAACAGACAAAGACATTTCTGGCCCTCACCCTTACATGCTTCGCTCGGCCCTAGATGGATTTTGTGAACAAACCCGGAAACCAACTACAAAGGAGATGTTGAGCAGAACATCTGAGCAGCAGACACCGCTGGCTTCTGTCCATTTGTTTTCATCTTATGAATGGAAGAGAGATTCTAACTCACATCTGAACAAGTTTTTGGGGGAAATTTATCACCGAATGACAAATGGTTAGAAGAGGAAGTCTGACAGACAGGGCTGTACATGTGCACTCATGGTCTTCCAAAGCGGGAAGTAGTCCCTGCCAGTATCCTTTCTATCCAACAGATTTGTTGTTATTGGTCTGTTTTTTTGGAAAACAGTGCACACTAAATTGAATCAACATTGACTAAGAGGTATGATGGGGCTTAGATAAAGAGTGTCTTCTGTTCCCTAGCTGTAAGTCACATGTGGCCACAATGTGTTTAAATGTCATCCGCTTGGAATGGTGCTTTTTGCCGAGAAGGGCTCCATAAATATCTCAATAATGTCTCAATGATTGTGACCAGGAATCTGAGTCAGAGGGCACGGCCAGATGTCAGGCCAGGTCGCGAAATGGAACCTTGCCGCCGTCTTCACCTTCATTTAGGTGAGACACGTTCTTCTGTGTGTGATGTAAAAGGTGAATGACTGCTTTTGTTCTTCTTCCATCTGTCCAAGCAGATGTGTGAATGTGCACCCATTAAAAACATGGTGGATAACTGTTAGATTTCGGGAACCATGTCATCATCAAGTATTAATTTTGTTATTTGGACAGGGAGAAATAACTTCCCCTCACAGACTCATTTCCAGTCACTTCATTAATGTTATTTTTACCCTCTGGCCATCTGTGCTCAGATAGCACGCGATTAATGGCCAACAACCTGCAGCTCCTCACTGCTCGTTACCATGCAACACATAACGAACCAATGTCTTAAAGGTAAAGCGTCTGAGTTTGTTCGCTTCACCAACCGTGCTGATATTAGCAGAGGAAACAGTTAACACCATAAGGACACAGCAGGTGGTATCTGACAATCCACGTCTGCAACAAGTCTGCAAAGGTTTTTATGACATAGACAGTATGTCACATTCACAGAAACAATGGCTACTATAGGTGTCCAGGCTGTGTGTAGTCCAATCAGACTACATCAGTTTATATGCAGGTCTTGAGAGCAGGGCTGGACTGGCCATCGGGCGTACCGGGCAATGCCCGGTGGGCCGGCAGGCATTTTGGGCCGGGCCGGGTCCAAAAAAAAAAAAAAAAAAAAAAAAAAAAAATCTTTTTTTTTTTTTTTTTTTTTTAAATGGACCCTCGGCTGTGTGACTCGGCCCGGCCCGGCCAAGTCACACAGCCGAGGGCCGAGGTCCCTTCCCTCTCCAGAGTGCCGTGGACATATAAATGTGCGTGCAGGCTGTCAACTTCACCTGAAAGTTAAATAAAACTTTGTCCCAGGCCATTAATAATTATGATTGGTTCTAGGCTGGGCCTGGCCCAATCACACACACAGCAGAGGGCCGCCCATTCAGAGGCTGCATTGAATTGTATAATCACTTTTCTACTCGGTAATTATGAGCATCTGACGATGGTCAGTTATGTTCAGGGCCGTCGGACGGCGGATAGGCATGGGGGGCCCAAGGCAGAGGGGGGCTGCACTCAAAAATAAAAACGTATTTTTTTAATTTTTAATTTTTTTTTACTGGCTCAATATAGGCCCCTGATCTTTGAAGGCCCCGAAAAGTGTTATTTAGGGGAGAAAAAAAAACAGATATCAGGGGCCTTTCATTCGTCAGTACATTTTTGTTACTTTTTAAATAACATTGTTCGGGGCTACGAAGATCAGGGGCCTATTTTGGGCCATTAAAAAATACAAACGAAGGTAAAAAAATTCCCGAAGCTGACTGGATTTTTAAACATGTACATATCTTCTTTCTGCTTTTTGGTCATTCTGTGTCTATAAATCATTCCAGAAAATAGTACTAAATAGCTTACATAGGAAATAGTTGATTTAGCCTTAGTTTGCTCCTCAAAGTGCACCAGATTGATGAATTTTACTTTAACATTTAAAAAAAAAATCTTCCGGGGGAGCATTCCCCGGACCCCCCTAGAAGGTCCAGGGTCAACGACACAGTCTCCCAAATTCCTGGGAGAAACACTGTGTGTGTGCATGGTTATTAAGAGTCATTAGACTAGGGGTTGTGTTCAAGTACGCGTAATGATTTGGTCATTCATCAATAGAAACATTGTGTTGTTATCTGGCTCAGAGAGGGGCCAGTCACTCATACGTTTTGGACTATAGACAAACATAGCTTTTACATGTTTGTATTGTAAGACCGCCTCTCAGAGGGCCCATCAGGACCTCCTGTATAGGGGCCCAGAATTTGGTGCAACGCCCCTGCCTCCACATATCGTATAAATAATCATGGTGGGCTGCCATGGCCAAAAATGCCAGGGCCGATTTTTTGTCCCAGTCCAGCCCTGCTTGAGAGCCCTGATTTGAATTCAGAAACCTGCATCAGAAGGTGTTCAAATGTTTTTAATTTGATCAATAAAAAGTCTGAATTGTTATTCTCCTGCCTGCAGTACACATTAACGCTAGTTATCCAATGTTTGCATATCGACACTGTAAAAAAGGAAAAAGTTAGGAAAAGTCAAACTTTCATTGTAACTGTTTTGAGTAGAGTTTTGAGGCCAACTAAAAGTCTTAAGACAATGTCAGCCAACTAATTATACTTTGTTGAGAAAATGTATCATTCATATGTAATATGATATAATATGAATGATACAAAAATCTTGTAAACAGAGTTGAAAATATGAGTTTTCCTAACTTCTATGTTTTTTACAGTGGCATTTGCAGGCTTTTCAGGAGCCATTACACACCTTTAACTGTTGCGTTGTTGGGCCAGGGGTTTGATTGTGCATGCCACAGGAGGCTCTTTAAACCTGAGTTTCAGTCAACACCATCTGACCTGAAGCTAACTCTGTCACCACTGCTAGCTACAGTAGCCACATGTTGATTCTGGGAACTGAACCTAAACTGACCTTGAATGAGTGAATCATTTTGAATCCATCCATCCATTTTTTCCACCGCTCATCTAGGACCAGGTTGTATTTATTGAACTGATTATATTATCAGGAATTATTGGTCTATACTGCATGGAAGTGCTGAACTTTTTAAACATATTAATGAATAATTCTAGGTCCCACTACCCCTGCTCGTTCTACATCATACTTTCATTTTTTTTTGGGCCGGTAGGATCATTAAACCAGCACTAAATTGCATTCTATGTGGCATTAAAAAGAGCTTGACAAGTCATAAATTTGACTCTGTACATTGTGGCGCCCTCTTGTGGTTAACACAAGTATATGTGATGATACTGAAACAGGGAACGCAGTAGGGGAGACCGGGGCTAGTAGGCACACTTTTTACTCTAGTGAGAATTGCTCATCACCTAAACATCTTTCAATAGTCATTCCTATATTAAATTGAAGCTTAAGGTGTTGGCTTGAAATGTGTACCCCTCACCTTTTCTAACTTATTGTAATAAAGAAGAAATTTACCATCAAATACACTCTAACACATTGTGACAACCAACCCCATTGTTTGTCACAATGTTATCTTTATGGGAAAAATGTTAAAAAGAAGGCAAGAAAGCAGAACTAAATTTGAAAGTTAAATTTCATTGTCAAGTTGAAAATTTGGCCTACATAACTTTATGCATCTTAACACAAAATGAGCAAGGAATAAACAAAAAGGAAATCCATATTAAGACCAACCTACTGTATGTAACAACATAAAGAACAAAACAAATAGGTCTAACAATAATAGCCTACTCAACTAGGATATACACATTCACTAATTAGCTTGCTAACAACAATCTGAACTATAGCTTACCCTTCACGCTTTTTTAGGGTTCAAGTGTTTTGTTATAAACCCATTGTGTAAAAGCCTAGAAGAAAAATACTGAGAAGCTAAATATTTTCAAGTTGACATGAAAAACACTAACAGTCCTCTCACCTCAAATTCAGCAGTCTAACTCCAAGGAAGACTATGTAGGTGACCTCTGATCCCAGTTGTGAATATTTAGATACCAAAATTTAACAGACATCGCCTTCTGGTTCCGAGATATAACGATTGTGACAACCAACCCGTGTGACATATAACCCTGTTCTCCCCTAGTACATTCGCCATTGAAATGTAAAGAGAGTACCTACTGTAGACCAACCATATAGTATCATATGGAGGTTATATTGCTATATTGCACCTAATATTTTAAGTCAAATTCTGATGTATTTTGTTGTTTTTAGTTGAATTGCATCAGTGTATGAACTGTGTTGTACATATAAATTGCATTGCCTTGCCCTCTTCCCCTGTCATACAGTGCACATAGTATGAGCAGTACTGTGATAGACCCAGACCAAAAGCAGGACTTATCCACCACTTCTATTCAGGATCTCAGGTCAGCCTAGCTTCACTCATTCTCTCATGTGTTTCTTCATTCTTTCTCATCGTCATCATAGCATTGTAAAAAAAAATACATATTTCTGTGAATTTCAGGAGCTTGACCCCCCAGAGCATCCCTCCCTGGACAGCTGCAGTCCCAGCAGGGCATGAGAAGACCCTGGATGGGACGGGGACTGACCTCACCCCTTCATCTGAGTGGAGGTACATGGAGGCCTGGCGCGTGTTTGAAATAAATGGATGGCTTTTAGTTTTCCATAAAATCATAGCTACGTTCATCAAATGTGTGGCTCTCCGAGTCTCTTTCAAAATGTTCATCACATTCGACTTAATAAGGAAAATGCTGTGATTGACATTTGCGGTCCAGCAATAAATAATTTCACAGCCGTCCCTTATCATTAAGATGAGGCCTCTTACAACATGGCAATCTGCCATATTGAGTGTTTAACTTACTTCACAATATTGCACTTTTGATTCAGCAATGCCGGCAGAAGTGATACAATTGATGGAATTGAGTCTATCGTTGAATTTTTGTGTCCAATTTGGTTTAGGAACCCCATTTAAACTACAGCGTGTGTATTTGCAAATGCAAAGAATACCAATGCATATTCCACATGTTTGCAGTTACGTTTAAGTTTTATATATATATATATATATATATATATATATATATATATTATATATATATATATATACTTAATATATAGCCTGGACCTGTCGATTTTATAGCTGTGCCGTGTTTTTCTCTCCACTTATGAATATGGCCTTAAACTTTTATTCCTTTGTGAAGTAATGTCTCCAAACTCTATTAACCAATCAAAGAGCTGGGGTCTCGCTTGAATGCTGCTGCTGCTGCTGCTGAAACTACCTTTTTACAACCACAGTGTAAAAACAACACTCAATAAATGCATTCATGTATTTTATTGTTCAGCCCATCTTATAGTACACAAACTATAGTTTCATACAGAGGCTCCCTGAATCAAGGAGCTGTTAACTGTTGTGATTGTTAACTTGTTTCCGTTAAGCTCCTGGAACCAGAACATTGTACAGCAGTGGTGTCCAATACACATAGACAACAAAGGGTCTGCTTTCATTTAAAGTGATATAAGGTCCTTTATTTGTGCCAGCTGATATCAGTGTACGTTTTAGGAACCTTTCCACCACCGAGCTCTCGCCCTCCTCTATCCCAATGACTGGAGACCAACAGGCCGACGCTGACATCCTGGCCTTTGTCCGAGCCAGGCAAAACCTCCTCGACAGAATAGGTCAGACTGACACACACACACACACACACACACCACACACACACACACACACACACACACACACACACACACACACACACACACCACACACACACACACACACAACACACACACACACACACACAACACCACACACACCACAACACATCAAAAGTAAGAATGTATGCATGCACCAAGCAATAGGCATTTTGCATTCAACGCTGCCCTCTGGTGGTGTGCTGTCTTACAACTTACTTTACATGACCAGAAATGTTTAGTTTTCATCTGTAGAGAGTTGTATTTCATTTGTATACATCACATTCTATGTGTTCTAAGGTATAACATTTGATCAATGATGAGAGGCCGAAAATAATTTCAGATTCACTATAGCCTGACTTTATTTTAGTTCTACAACTGCTCATCTTTTTCTCTTCACGTGGTCCTTTCCTCTGTTGGTCACACACACACACACACACACACACACACACACACACACACACACACACACACACACACACACACACACACACACACACACACACACACACACACACACACACACAGTCTCTCCTCTGCTTTGACCCTTGTGTAGCTGCTTACATTGGCAGGCGGTAAAGTGGACTTGGCTGTCTTGTGGTGTGCCACTAGATATCCAGGACGGCTGAGGTCATGTGAGCAGACAGAACGCTGGCCAAATGAGCAGGGACACCAGGAAGAAGAACAGGAGTCTTTCTTTCTTTCTTTCTTTCTTTCTTTCTTTCTTTCTTTCTTTCTTTCTTTCTTTCTTTCTTTCTTTCTTCTTCTTTCTTTCTTTCTTTCTAATCTTTCCATGCTCCAGTACCTTGGCACTAGAAAGTTACATAGAGTTTGTGTTTTGACAGACCCACTCTCGGTGGTTGTTTGGTAACCCCCCTGCGACTGGCTGTCCCTTCTCACAAAACAACGTTAAGGCCTCTAGTGCATGCTGGGAATTATAGGGCACCTGGCAAAAAGGCAAAACAGACAGCGTCCCTGTGGTCCAAACCGCATACTCTTTCTTTTTACTATTCTACATACTACAACTGATCATAAAATATATGTACCGGTAGTTTGGATGCAGTATAGGCACACAATTGGGACATACTTTGACTTACAGTGTGCACTGGAGTGTGGGTCAGAATTGCCAAAAAGAAAAGGCCTGCTGACTTCCACACTTAAAAAAAAATGGTGACCAGATGTATTTTTCAGCTCCAGCTATTTCCACTCCGAAAGGGGCATTGTCTTGTCAAATTTGATCAAATACTTCCAACTGTATGTCTCATCCATCTTTTGTTTTTATGTATTTCAGGCCCACGTCAGTAAATAACAAATCCTGAAGTCATCATCATCATCATCATCTGAATGCTTGTACAACCTCCACATCTGTAAGGTGATAGAATTATCTTTAAAAAACAAATGTTTATTGGACATTATTGAGTAGAGATGGTGTGAAGAAGTCATCTCAGCTTGGCTCTAGAGTTCATACTAGACAGCTCATAAAAACAAGAGCCCTTCTGCCCAACACAAGCCACACATCCTGTCTGATTGGTTTCACACTCTGTTGCCCTCCCGGAGATGTACCAGCATTATACAATGCACCGCAGTATAAATCACAGCCTGTGTGTGTGTGGTGTGTGCCGGGGCCATTTGATCTGAACAAATGTTGTCTCAAGTTATCAGAGGATGGAGCTTGACAATAGGAAACCAAATGGCTCCACTATTTGTTTAAGGGGGAAAAAATGAATCATGATTTTTATTTTTATTTTTTTAAATGGTCACATGTTGAATGGTATTTTTATATTTCAGTAACATGTTTATTGTGTAAATACAAGTGTGTAATATATGTACAGTAGTTTGCTTTTATATTTTTGACATTCTGTTAGAGAAAGGAAAAACTGTTTTTTTTGCATTACATCAAAAAGTATAATAAAAAAATTTAAGATGGAAAGGAATTGCACTAATGTAACTGTATTGCTTAGCATTTATCAGCTTATATTATGTATGAGTTACGTCTTATCTGTACTTACTGCCAAATGCATAATAACAGCCTGTTCTGAAATGTGTGGGATTTCAACTCAGTGGGAGCTTAACATCTTTGTGAACATCCTGATCTATGTCATTACAGTAGCCCATTGTCTGCCTTACGACAGTAGCAAAGATGCATCATTTGTGTTATGATCATGTTTTGCTTATGAGTTATTGATCCCCGCATTCGAACTCGTCAACCTCTTTTCAGCTTTACAGGAACTCTTTCCTTTATTCATCAAATTGTATTTCATGTTGATTCTCGACATTTCAGCTTTTTTGAAGTGCACAATGTAAAAAAACGTCCTCCTCTCATTTGTATCTCTCCTAAGGCCCTTACACTCTTAATAAATAGCAACAGAATAGAAATAACAATAGAAATAGCAACAGTCAGACTTTGCTTTTATCATCACTAATGCTAGATATCTTACTGATAGCTAATTTCTTCACAGTAACTCCAATGCAAATGGTGGTGGTAGTATTGGTCTCTCTGTGCCCAATGACTGTGGTGGCTCATTAGCTGATAGATTGGTCCATTTGTGGTCAAAGGAAGAGTGGACAATGTATACAGTATATAGGATGATATGAGTACATTAGGAAAGGAACACTAATTAATGTGCATTGCAAAGGTTTTACTATTGAATCATCTGGTCATAATAATATCCGGTTGTGCGTTCTTCTATTCAGTGACCCAGGGAGATGGAGCCTATCCCAGCATGCATTTGGCCGAAGGCAGGGAAATAGGGACTTCCCTCTTCTACAGTATTTGAAATTCAAATGGGCTTACAAACTTTTCTTTACATGCAGTGTTACTGAGCATTAAACTAAGCGGTCATGTATGGAGTAAACAAGGAGTTCTAGTGTACTTTAATATCTTTCTAATGTGCACAATATGTGTATGACTAGCACACAGGTACTAAAGCAGTTCTGGAGAATGCTGGTTGTATACATTTCTCTGTCAAAATCAGTGAATATATCCTCACCATTCGCTACCTGTCCCAAAGAATCCAGTGTTAATACACTGGCTAGGCTCTGTAATCTGGCATGGTGCTAGCTACGGTGGGCCCCCTTCGTTTTCATACCCTATGTTTACATACCAGTTTACAGAGTCTAGGCTGATTAACACCAGAATCGTTTTTTCAGCGTACACAGTATGGACAGGTAGTGGATCGTGAAGAGATATTTACTGATTTTGACAAAAAGGTGATTTTGTTAGCAACCGGGACTCCACAAACAATGTTCTACCCGTTTACTATATAAATACAAATGCCATCCAATCAGACAGTAGAGCTGTTGTGTCCGACTGGCCCATCACTTCAGTCTGCACTTTGTCTAAATCTATCCGCCCAGTCCCCTCTGAGCCATCACTATACACCTATACATGCACAGAGGACATCCTGTGAACACTGGAACAACACGTTTGCATGGCTTTGCGTTGATTTGTTTGACAGATGACAAACAAGCATCTGCACAATTTGCATGAAGGCAGAGTGTTGCCTTGGAGAAAGAGCCTCCTTTAGCCAAGTCATGATGCTATTCCTTCAGTCATATCACCAGTGACTTGTTTTTTATTTGACAGAGGAATACACTCAAATTAAAGAAACGTTACATTTGTACCTCGGGCTGAATAGCAGTGGTGGATAATGCAATGTAGCAAAGTAATGTTAATTAAACTTAGCTTGGAGAGCTAGCATAATGTTTCCTTTCATACTTGGAAGTGCTCTCAAGATGACCAACATTAGGTGGATGAATTATGTATGGAGTCCAGTTTGTATTTATTTAGCACCTTTTTAAACTGCCCTTCCCCCACCTATGGTGTCCCTTTTTTCAGTACAACTAGTTCTGACTCTGTCAAAGCAAGGAACCCAAAATAATATCAAACAAATACATCAGACATTTCAAAGAAATAAATACATGTGCATTCCAATTTGTTTCATCTATGTATGTCTTTAAATCACAGACAATGCTAATAAGTCTGTGTTTTACTTTATTTCTACAAGATAAATAGCTGAAGTTATGTTGTTAAGAATAAAACATGCTTAGTCCAGTCACCAATGACTCCATAGGTGTCTTTGAGACTTCTTGCAACATTAGCGATACATACATATGATATATCAAGCCATCATCGAAATCCCACTGTCACTATATGTCCTTGCTACACTGTTAACCCATCCCCGAATGGCAGTTTGGAAAGTTCTTTTTGGGCAGGCGAGCAGCGACTTTGGCACACCTACCTTACAGTACCAGAGTAGGACTAAACATTTTTTCTGACAGCTGTAGTTGTTGGCATTCAAAACCCCAAAAAGTCTATGCTTTTTTTCTTACATCCTTTCAAGCATTATTAACATGCCAACTTTTCTAAACGCCACAGCCATAGAATGCCATTAAGGCTTCTCTCTCCAGAGACCTCTTTCAACTCTTTTGGTTTATGGCCCAGAATCAAGTAGTGCTCTCTACAACCCTCCAACATGTCATCTCCTTCCTCCCCGTCTGACCATAAACATGCCTGGCTCCTGAATGTTGGGGGGAAAAAAATGTCTCATAATTGTTCTAGCAGACTTCCACGGGTCACAAAAGTTGAGCTTTTAAGACCGATGATATTATATATAAGTGGTATTTAAGTGTCCCTACTCAATTAAGGTAAATCTATCTCCCTCGACATGACTCAATTTGTGGCACCAATCATTGTTATTTCAACAGCAATTTTCTGCAAAGTTTGTCGATTTCAGGAATCCGGTATAGTTTGCGGTCGAAAGTACATTTTCCCCAATTAAATTAGCAATGCAGAATCACATACAGACAGGCTCTGGCATCAGCTCTCCACTCCACAATTGCGGCTGCTTGAACGACCAACGGCCGTCAGGTAAAATATTAACTTTTGTTCTGCTGACAAGATGCGGCCCCCGCTTCCTTATTAGTGGAAACAAGTCAAAAGTGTGTGTGTGTGGTGTGGGGGGGGGGGGGGGGGACGTGTGTGTGTGTGTGTGCGTGTGTGGTGTGTGTGTGTGTCCAGATGCCGTGCTAATGGAGAGGGCAAAGAGGGGGAGTTTGATCGTTACCCAAGCAACCCATAAATCAACACCCGACATCCCTGGCACTCTAGCCAATCAGAGTGAGGGGTTCATTGATGCGAGATGTTTCAGCTCTCTCCTCCAAGATATGGCTTTACCATCTTGCTATCTCAGCTTTAACAAGCACTCTAGTATCCATCTCTTTGTTGACTTTGAATACATTTTTTGTCCCCACTTTTGACAATCTTTTTCGAGGAAGAATGCCACAATGTTCCAGTAATGGAAGCTTTGTGTGGGAAACTATGCTCCGGAGACCTGCCTATGCCACTAAGACTTTGACTGCTTGTCCTTTCTGAAGTGTTTTTTTTTTGGGCCAGTTTTGTTGTGAGTTTGAGCGTGAGTGTTTGGTTGATGGCGAGCCTCCGGTGGGTGCACCTCAAAGGGAGCTGGTCTGTGCTTCTGGCCCTGGTCTACTTGGCCTACCTGCTGGTGGGGGCCACCATCTTCCAGATACTGGAGCGAGAGGCCGAGAGCAACAACAGAAACCACTTCCAGCTGGAGAAGTTGAATTTCTTGACCAATTACACCTGCCTGGACGGACCGGCCCTGGAGAAGTTTGTTCAGGTTTTTATTCATTCACTTTTCTTTCTGGTTTGTTTTAAGGAATTGGTGTTTCATAAGTGTAAGGGAGAACACTCACAGATATACATATATGTTTATAATCACTGAGTAAATATAATGATGGAAAGGATCAATCAAATACTAAGTGACAGAAACCGTATGATCAATTTTTATGATGAGGCTAGGTACATAGCAATTAATGGTATTACCGTAACCCAACCTAATAAATCAATAGGTGTGTCACGAATCATGATCCTAAATATTTACCAAATAGAGAATTACTGCTGTGAATAGGCCAATTTCCCTTTTTAAGTGTCCAAATGTAAATGCAGCTGAATGCTGATTTTAATGGACGTGTGTGTGTGTGTGTGTGTGTGTGTTGTGCGCGCTGCGCGCATGCATGTGCAAGCGCATGTGCGTGCCTGTTTGTGCGTGTGTGTGTGTTAACAGGTGATTTTAGATGCCTGGGAAAAGGGAGTGAATCCCTCCGGCAACTCAACAAACCCCAGTAACTGGGACTTCTGCAGCTCCTTCTTTTTTGCAGGCACAGTAGTCACAACCATCGGTGAGCATCTTGACATCTACATCAGCATTTGAAACTTTCTCGTTTGATTAAATAATGACACAATCTTGTATTGGTCCTCAGGCTATGGAAACCTCTCTCCCAGCACCGTGTCTGGGCAGGTGTTCTGTGTGTTCTACGCCCTGTGTGGGATCCCTCTCAACCTGGCCTTCCTCAAACAGATGGCCAAGTGTCTCATCATCCACCTGGGTCGCCTGGAGAGGGGAATGGTCTCAGTGGTGTCACACAAGGTACTGATGCAGGAGACGCCTGAAAACATGACACATTTATATTGATATTGTGCTGGTGATTTAAAAGTGGAGCCTCACCGATTCTGGAGAACCATTGTTCAAAATCAGTGATTATTGCCTCATGATCTGCTTCCTGTCTACAGAGCCCCTAAAGTGACATGGTCAAAAAAGATAATAATACATTCTGGTGCACACTAGGAAGTTTATAGTGCGCGGTACAAACTGTGGCTATCGCATGCACACAAGAACATTTCTAGTGCCCACCAGAAAGTAATTCTTTACTTTCTTCACTTTAAGGGGCTCCGTAACTGTCCGTACTGTGTTTCTGCTGATAAAAAAATCTGGTGTTAATACACAGTCTAGGCTCTGTAAACGGGAATGTTCACATAGGGGCTCAGACCAATCCTCTGTAGCTAGCAACAATGCTATCGATATAGGCTTATTCCCGTAAAAAAAAACAGAGGTAGCATGTGTGTTTAGTAGTGCTATAGGAAATGTGCCGGTCCGAGCCCCTATGTTTACATTCTCATTTACAGAGCCCAGGCTGTGTATTAACACCAGGTTATTTTCCAGCACACACACATGAACACTATGGACTGGTAGCAGAGCGTACAGAGATATTCACTGATTTTGACCAAAAAGTGATTTTGACAAAAAGTATTTTCCAGAATCGTCGACTCCACCTTCAACGTAAGCTATGAGCTGTACCAACAAAAGGCAATCAGCGTTTTGCCATTTCCAGCTGATGCCTATGGATCTCACCTCCATGTATCATGCTGTGCTTGTTCCCTAGCAAACAGTGGAGGCTCTGGCAGTGAGCCTGTTTACCATCACAGGCAGTGTGCTGCTTCTGGTCATCCCCCCTATGCTGTTCAGCTGCGTGGAAGGCTGGACGTTCGGCGAGGGCTTCTACTTCGCCTTCATTACGCTCAGCACCATTGGTTTTGGAGATTATGTGGTGGGTGAGTAGAGAAAACAAACAAGCGCTAATGTGGTGGAAAGACCACAGTGGTCACCCCTCAGTGAGATACCAATGCCTTTAAGGCCAGACACAGCAGGCAGACACAAGCACTGCTCAATTTTGAGATTTTTGACTATTTTGCTTCCATAACGTGTCTTCCACTAGCATCAACTAAACGTGCCATTATATTTCCAAGCACTATCCTGAGCTGAAGGCCATTTCAGAAGGATTCGTTCATAAGTTGTTAATTGTCTGATTAATAATGAAACATTTTGCTCTTAAAAACAAGACAAAAAGTAATGTACAAAAGGCTGTATCCAAAATCTTTTCTGTAATACCTTTGGACACAAAGATGTTTACTCTGGCTTTATCCAACATCTAGATTTTCGGTTTTTAAAGATAGGGAAACGTACACATTATTACATTATAACATACACAATTTTGTCTTTTTTTCGAACATTAAAAATAAATAAATTGTAATGCAATTTTTTTATTTTTTTTTAAGGTAAGTAATCAACAGGCAAAGTTTCATGATGATATCTATAAGTACATTTTCTTTTACCCTATTCACCTGCAGTGTCTCGCCTTAAATGCTTTGACACAGTTACAGTGTTGTCCTTTTAGTTTTTTTCCAATCCAGTGCAAAGCAAGACAATTGGAGTGAACTTGCCTGTTGTACTAATGAGGACATGTTGCTTCTCGATAGGGACCGACCCAGACAAAGAGTACCTCTCTCTGTACCGTAGCCTGGCCGGTGTATGGATCATCTTTGCCTTGGCGTGGCTGGCTCTGCTCCTCAACATGGGAGGCAGAGTCATGGAGCACGCCATCAGCCTCACACACCCGGGCTTTAAGAAACAAGAGGAGGAAGAGGACGTGTCATCCATTCAACTAGAAGACACCTCAAAGATCTGACAGTGGACAGTAGAGTGGACTACATGTAATATTCATTTGGTAGAATATATTTAGTCTGATTGTTTTCTGTGGATATTACAATACAGTAAGTAAACAGATATAGCAGTTGTTTATGTATTAGCAAAAAAAGTGTTTTATTCCCCCCTTTAAATTATGTTTCACCATGTGGAAAATGTATTGCATTTATAAAAAAAATGTCTGGGAAAACATCATAGGTTTTCCTTTTACCGATCTACCTCATTTAAGCACAACATCTTGATACCAGTAGCAATGAACATTTCAAAATTGACAACCACATATACTGTATATATGTCTAATTCTTATACATAAATAGGGAATACATACAGGAAATTGACTGAAATTGAAACTATAGCTTCTGAATGGGGTTGTGTTTATCACAGATGGAGGTAGTGCTAATTAGGTTTGTAACGGGGGGCGTTGCATCTCCCGTTATTACGTCATGAGGGGAGATACATCTGACTTGTGTTTTTGAACACAGGTTTTAAGAAAGGGTGAAGGCAGAGGAAAAAGGGATGTTTTCTCTAGTGTAGTATAATTCTGAGGGGTACATCATAAAAGGTGTTAGTTTGAGAAATAGAATGAATCTGCTGAGACAAGATGGGTTGAGGTGGATAAAGTATTTTATTAGGATAAAATAACCCAGCGCCTGTGTCAGACCAGGCTGGCCATGCCCGGTTTAGCCAATTCCAATATACCAACCTCCCTTCAGTCTGTGTGTGTGTCTCTTTTTAAGCGCTTTCTCTTTAGACCTACCTACTTATTCTTATTGGTAAACTAGGATAGATTGAGCTTGTGTCTATCCACTCACAGATTGACACGATGAGCGCCCAAGCCCAATTCTAATTGGCTGGAAACAGCTATTAGCTGATCGTACCAACTATCTTCATGTATGGTGTTAGGCCTTTAGCTCTGGTCCCTGGGCCTACGCAGGACCATATATTAAGATGTTCCTGCACCATCATGACGTTTGTATAAACACAACTGTGTGTATTTTCAGACTTAGCCCATAAAAGATGCATTCCTACGGCAGGAGGATGTGGCCCCTCCATGAATTGGGCCCCCAACCTAAACACTCTCAAATTACACACACACACAGAGGGAGCTTCTTCTGGCTTTTCCTTAGTTAATTCTGCATGTAATTAAGCAATCTCCTGATTATCAGTAATCTTAGAATGTGTCATTATTAAATACACTACACTAGTCACAACGGGAAATTCACCATTTATTTTTTAGAACAGACTTGGTAGAAATGGAATCTCATATTCATAAGAATGTTTTAATGAGTGTATAATCGCTTCAATATATACAATACATGTTATTTCACACTGCATATTTATTAGATAATTAGATATTGCCACGGGTAGGAATCCTGTCATGTTTTTCCATCCTCTGATATCATTAGCATGTGGATCTGTTGAACTGTGAATAGGTTGTTTTTAATATGTTGATGTACTTTTTATTGTGTGTTACCGGACTGCGTTGTTAGAATGTTTTGATGTCACATTTTCTATTGTTTGTCTCTTGCAATTGTGTACTGATGGTTAACTCTGGTTAATTAGGCACAAATAACTATCTTTAAACAAAGCTATTAATGGATATGTTGATGTGGGTGAGGGGATACTGGATCCAACCAGGACTGCTAAAGGGCCCTGATGTCTGACATGCAAACGCCATTGAAACTTAAACGTAGTCTGTTTTTGCGTTTAGAACTAGTTGAGTGTCCCAGAGATTGGGCCTCTTAGTAACCACATCCAAACCACTGTAAACTCTTGCATTGACCCCTAACTGCGACCATAGGCAAACTCTGTGAGCCCTTCATAGACAATGGCCAGAAAAACGATATCCACTTTGACGTCACCTACAGCCCAACATCTGCTGGTGTGTCTCTCTCCCTTTCGTCTCCCATGTTCTTCCTACTAGATTTGCATGACAGGCCATCGTCGGTGTGATTTAAAACAGTAGCTCTAGGCGGAGAGTCATTTGCCTGCAATGCATGGGGGAAAAGATGAGAAGCTAAGAAGGTAAAAAAGCCTCACTCCTCGGTTGGTCTGGCTGCAGAGGTTGAGATAACCAAGCTTTGTCTGGATCCAAAGAAGAGTTCCCCCATAGCCGAGATGGGACTGAAGGATGTATTGAGGTCGGTGCGTGTGCCCTCCATCCTCATACTGGGAGTGTTTTACGTGGCCTACGTGCTGATCGGCGGAGTGGTTTTCTGGAAGTTAGAGGGACACCTGGGAGAAAAGGATCTGGGGCTACTGCAGTCCAACAAAGAGAGGCTGCTCTCCACGTACACCTGTCTGAACCAGGAGGGCCTGGAGGCAGTGGCTCAGGTGAGGCTCAGACATACAGGGGAATCAAAAGGAAGCATGTTCAATTGGAATATAAATCCTTTGCTATAGGGTAGAAAGAGAATCATTTAAAATAGCTATACAAACAACGCTGTTACACTTTAACGTTCTAAAAGAGACATCTGACTGTAGGCCCACGTACAGTATATCTGTATAGTTCAGTGTGTTATTGTGTGGGTTTAACAGAGAGGCCACTGAATTTACATCTGGACCACAACCCTACTCCTTTAGCATTTACATGTTTTTTTTCTGAGTGCACAAAAAGTAACATGTTTAACTTATAGATTCATCATGAAACTGTGCCAGTTGATTACAATTAAATGATTCTTTTTTTGCGTTACAATTATTTCAGTTTTAATAAATGTTTGGATAAATAGCCTGTACACATTTTACAATATTTAACTGATCATGCACATGTTTGCATCTCTTTGTAAAACAAAAATCTAGATGTTAGAGAAAGCCAGGGTTAAATCTGTATTTCAATTTGGCAAAATAATAGTGTTTAAAGTTTTTACTGCCTTTTTCCATTTTATGAATGAAATTAATATTACAGGTTTACAGTACAGGTCTTTAAAAATGCCTTTTCGGCATGTTTTTAAGAAGAAAATCTATCATAAATCAGACAATTAACAACATATGAACAGCTCCTTCTGTAATAACCTTCAGAATAGTGCTGAGAAGAACACGTTTTAGTCAAACAAACACCTACAGTAAATGTACATTTCGGACCTTTTCTTTATACTAGTGTGACTTGTTATACATGTTAACAATCGCAAAATTGACCGGTGCTTGAAAACACAATGTTTTTGCCTCCAGTATCTCACCCTTAAATCTGCCAGTATCTTGCCTTACACAAAATACTAAACTTAACAGTTCCGTGCTATCTTCACTACTAATAAATCACTCTCTAGTTACCAGCAGTGGCAGACTTGGGCTTCTAAAGCACAACAATAATCTAATCTGACTCTGATAACATGTTCCAGACAGCAAAGGGCCATTTGCTAAGACTTTAAAGGAGAAGTAAGTGATATGGTCCTTGAAGCTAACTTCATGTCAGTGACTGCAGTAAGCATTCCTTCCCTACGACGAGGAATCGGCAACTTAACCTGCTCCGCCATTTTAGCCGATTCAGCTCTGCATGTTCAAGACCCACCTCTTTATAGCACCCTGGCTCCTTATCGGATAAAAACAAGCGGGATACTCAAAATGTTATTTGGCAATTACTGTAAAGCTGAATGACTGGGAGACCTGTATTATGAACTGTGCATACTGTTTAAATGATTGTTGTATGAACATAGAGGATTTAAAATGTACATTATGTTAACAAAAAAAAAATATCACTTCTCCTTTAAGGCTCAAAATGAAAAACAAGAAAAATAGTAGGCAATAAGATGAGGAAACAAAAAGCCCTATTTGAAATCTTGACTAGTGTTTATGTGGCGAGGAGGCGACATTGTTAATGCAAATAGGAGCTTATCCAGCTTTTTCAGCATTCTGCGTTCTATACTGTGTCTCGCCCTGACTTTTACACATAAATTGTATTATCTTATGCTGTACACTGTCGCTTGGGCACACACACACACACAGTGGCGCAAAAAGTGAGCAACATTCTTTTTGTCATCGGAATTAAATTAATTTAGGCTGGATTGAGTCTGTTGTGTTGCGTGCTGTTAGTAAAGTAAGAAAATCACCAGATGTATGATCATTCTGCCATCGTGGAGTGAGCAAGAGCTTGAGGAAAAACACGTTTTGCATAGTCCCTGCGTTCCAAATCACATACTTTTTATTTTTACTACACTACATACTAAAGTACAGAAGAGTTTTAGAGCCACAGGAGAGAACAAATATCAGATAAGGAAGTTTTTCTTTTTTCATTATGTCGAGAAATGTCAAGAATAAAGACGAATACTCTAAAATGCTATTGAAGTGGGGCGCATTTATGTATTTTCAGCATACTACAATTGACGTGCATGTATTGAGACGTCCTAAACCTTTTTTCTGGCATACTAAATAATATGGAAGTATGTGGGAATTGGAATGCAGGGAGTATTAAAACTGAAAAAAGCGTTAAGGTGAGAAGACTTGAAGAGAGAATTCCTTTCTGGCCTGTTCTCTAGAGCAGAGCACACCCTTACAGTGTAACATGTGTTTGCCATCAGGAAGGATTACATCACCATAACTGAGAAACATTAGATAACAGGGCCACAGGTCTCAGACGCTCACACACTTCTCGTGGAGTCATTTCCCACACTGGTGATGAACCTAAGACCTTTTTATGTAACAGAAAGACTGGGTCAACATGTCTGCTGCACATGCTCTGCCTTTTACACAGTGCTGTAGTAGAGGAATGCTATATTGACACAATGGTCTTCAAAGGTGTCCAAATGACTTTTGGGGTCAATACTGTATGTTTAGGAGTTCTATAATGTTGAGTGGTAAAGTTTGACACAAGGGGCCATGGAATATTCCGTGGTTTTAAATTGTGTTTGAGTGAGTACATGTTGGTGTGTGATCTGTGTTCCAGGTTGTTCAAGAAGCGTCCAGGGTGGGCTTAAGCCTGAGGGGCAACTACACCACCGACGGCTTCTGGAAGTTCACCAGCTCGGCCGTGTTCGCCGCCACCGTGGTCACGACTATAGGTTAGACTCAATGGGATGAAACCAAGGAGATGTTTAAAGGTCACCTATTGGGCAAGATTGCACTTTTTCATGGTTTTCCATCTTTAATATGGGTCCCCGGGTGTGTGTCTAGAGACTCCCAAAGTATAAGGAAAAACAACCCTCTATCAGATTTATCCCCCCTTCCTTACCATTTACCATCACCGGCAGTTAGTTTCAAACCGGCAGTTAGATTCTGGGCCAATCAGAGCAGACTGGGTTTTGTGGAAGGCGGGGCTTAAAGAGACAGACTCTAAAACAGAGCATTTCAGACAGAGGCTGAAAAGAGGAGATTCAGCAATGGCACTGTGAGAAATATGAAGTATTTTTTTTGACACTACAACATGAGAACAGTTTCTTGTAGAAACCCAAATTACAAGTTTTAAACTAAAAATTAATATAAAAAATCCCACATGGACTAGGATTGAATTATATCAGGCTTTTAACCCCCCATCAGTGACTCACATGACAGGAGATTGAATAAGTCCCTCATATAGACTCATGGCAAATGACAATTTCATATACCAGAGATGTTTAAATGTATTGTGTTTTTGAAGATTGTTGAGCAGCAGGTGTTTGTTTGTTAGTTTTTTGCTCCCTTTGTGGCTGTTTGCCAAAGTGCTCCACTTTAATTCATCTAATCGTGTATTTGTTTCAGGACATGATTGATGATGATGAATGAGGACTAATTGTCCTATAATCGCTGGAACCTTCAGAGGATTTTCCCCCAACCATGACCCTTATCCTGCGTTCCTAATCTCATATTATTTATTTTTCTATTCTACATACTACATCTGACCATAAAAAATAATCTAGTTAGGATGCAGGATGCTACAATTGGGACATACTTTTACTTATTTATTTCATCATAACATTGCGCCTTGATCTTGCCTCTTGCTTTTATGTCCGTTGCATTCATATGGAGGCTCTGTCGATGTGACGTCACTTCAGGTTTGCACTGGATTATGGGTCAGAATTGCCAAAATAGGATGCTGTTTTCAACACTAAAAATCTTGGCTGGATGTAGTAGACATCTGGGTACTTCTAACCATCCTAAATCTGGCCACAAGAATCGGGACATCTTAAATCTTTTTTCTACCATACTTAATAAAAGAAGTATGCGATTCGGAACGCAGGGCATGTCTGAACGTGGCACATCCTTCCACCTCAGTGACATGACATACTAACAGTTTACAGTTTCACAGGTTATGGCAACATCAGTCCTAGCACCACTACTGGTCAGATCTTCTGTGTGTTCTTCGCCCTGTTTGGCATCCCTCTCAACATGGTGGTGCTCAACAGAGTGGGCAAGTACATGCTGGCCATAGAGAGGAGGATCTCTGACTTCCTGGAGGGCAAGACCGGGAGAAAGGTGAGGAGATCTTCATCAAGTAGTGTGATGGTTCAATAGGTTTAAAGATCTACTTCATCCGTGAACATATGAAGGTGTATTGAACTCTGAGATCTCAAATGTAGTATAAATGTGCAAACATATTAGAAATAGGTTAATCATGGCCTGAGAAAAGGCAGAAAGAGTGTTTTATGGTCTCACTGTCTAACGCTACATTGTTTCCCATGCGTGACATCACACATGGGGAAATGTAGGGTTAACAGGATAGCTGGGCCAAGGGACGACTGAGGGAAGAAAAACCTCATTCCTTATATTATAACCGCAATTGTATTGTGATAGAATGCCGGTTTCGTACGGGTGAAGTATTCCTTTAAGATCATATTGAAGTGGGTAGATTATTTTTTTATCATTGGGTGCATGACTCACTCCTCACACCTTGCTCCTGTGTCACTGCAGAGGTGTACCCGTTTTTTTGTCCACCTGGTGTCATACCTGTCTGGAGCGGCTCTGTTCTTTGTCATGCCCATGGCTGTGTTCCAACAGCATGAGGGCTGGACCTACTCCCAGGCCATCTACTACTGCTTCATCACCCTGAGCACCATCGGCTTTGGAGACATGGTGGCAGGTAATCGCCACCAAACACACTGCAGAGCGGATCGTCCACAGAAAGTAGCTGTGTTATTAGAATTATTAAAAACCAAGTGTTTGTAATAAAATAATTTGAGTCAAGGCAGGCTTCAGAGCAGGTGAAATTTACTTGCAAACAGCAGCAAGGGAATCAACAATGTATCTGGTTTGGTACACGGTTGAATACAAAGAAATGAACAGTGTACATGGGATTATATGCAAGAGAAGGTGGTGTGTGCGCAAACACCAAGTTTGTGTGTCCAGCCTTTATTTTGCTGGTGAAAGCAGAAACATTTTTAATTAAACTGATAAGGATTTTCCCAGAAACTTGCATCCAATGTCTGAGAACAGAAGGTGGGAGTTTGTCTGACTTTTCCAAGGCCGTCCACAGCACCTCATCACAGCACATCAACAACAGCCACAAACACATAGTCTCTTAAGTTCAGTGGGACAGAGGTTACAGCAAGACAGTATTGTAATGTATCTTCATCAAAATGTTATAATATCTATATCGAAACAAAGTTTCGTTGACATTTCCCTCCTGTTATAACATTTAATGAAACATACATGTAACACTCCTAAGCAGAAAGGGAAAAATTAGTAATATATTTCATTCAAGCAGTAGATATATCAAGTATATTTAACATTACAGTCAAACGTACTGGTGCACAACGTCTATGTACAGTTTCAGAGAGGACAGTCTTTGCGGTGGCAGGGAACAGGAACTCAGATCTCCTTGATGGTCAACAAGTCCCTTTTTTGCATCTCGACGCAAAGTGTCTTTCATATCACAGTCACTGGGGGAATGGTTATGTAGGATATTACCATAACCTATTCAGATGGTCCTCAGTGTCCAATTTGTACAGTTGAAGCATGTCAGCTCCTTCCACCTGAAACAGAATAAATTTGAGCAGTATCATGTTTTTCAGAACAAATGCTCAAAATTCTGCCAGGGTTTTATTCTCTCTCTTGCCGGTCCGTAGGCACATCACTCCATGTACATTGTTTTTAGCACATATTTTCCACCAAAAACAGTAACCAGTCTTTAACATATCATCCCATCCATTTTGCTTGCTCCTAAGTCACAATGACGCATAACAACATAACGTTTTGGATAGGATTGATTTCATTCTTGAGTTCACATTTTTTCTTGTCTGTGTCAGGGTAGCATTCAAGCACACACAGGCAGTCAGGCCCTCCCTTTTCTGCATGGGACTGAATCACACACACACATTTTGTCAGATAAGGAGGAAGTCTCTCTCTCCAAATCTTAAACGGTGTATACATTGTTATCTCAAACAACAAAAGTTAACTCAGCTTAGTTAATTATAGGCGTCCCTACATTTAACCAGTTTTGAATCAATTCATCTCAACTAGAAAGAGGCATTAATGACTCAATAATACACATTATGATCACATTTTTCAGCATAAAAATCCCTTTTAACTTGTAATTCAAATCAAAAGCATTGAACAAGTCTTTTCAGTGAACATTTTCATAAAAAGAACACAAAAGGACGCTTTTTGTAAGTTTATGCTGGGACTTCAAATGATTGACTGCACCTTTAATCTTTAAGGTTCACTATGGGGCTTGGATTGGCAACATTTTTAGCTCTAAACTTTAAAGCGTTTAGCAATTTAGTCAGAACTCTGGTCATCTTTAGGAGACAAGCATTTTATAACCCATCATAACAGCATAACAATTGTATGCACATTTACTAAAACAATCTTATATCTCCCTTCCCCTACATACTTTTTCTTTAAACAATAACATCCATAAACAATCAGTTCCAAACAATCTTTTTATTATCCATTTTACAAGTAATTTAATTTTTAAAATGTAAAATCTAATATCAAATTACCCAGTAATCAATTTAACAGGGTGAACACCCCTATTCCCTCCAATTGATTAACAAAATTCACCAATTTAAAACTAGAACACCCCATGTGAAGTATCCTAAACAAAACAAAATAAGTCTACTCTGCAGTCGTAGACTATTGACAAACATAACAAAACAAAACAAAACAAAACAAACATAAACCTTTCAGAGCTCACAGTCAACTTGCTTCTATAAAACCAAGTCTGGAATTGCATCCAATTCACGGTTCCACAAAACAAGTGATACTTGTCTGAAAAAAAAAAAAAAAAAAAAACGGATAACTAAATGATCCGTTACCATGATCATTTTAACGTGCACAGTGAGACTTTTATTTGGTTGTGAGTGTATTTTCTCAAACACTACAATCAGTTATTCTCCCCTATGGACCCAACCAAGAGAAATACTGCTTCATAAACTAGTTAACCCATACATCACAAGTTATTCTCACCTATGGTAAAACCAAGAGAAATACTGCTTCATACACTAGTTTACCTATACATCACAAGTAGGCCTATAACAAAAAACATAAAACAACACAAAACAAATCAAAATCAGCTGTTAATATTCACCTGATTTCAAGAAAGCCTCGATTCGCTCAGGCTCTGGATTCCGTCACCCCCCCTCCGTCCAAGTAGAGTCTGCTGACGGCCTCTCCCTGTAGCAACGGGCTGGAGGTCTTCTGTGGAGAGTCCCAGACTCCCCCGTCTTCACGTGCAGGCTCTTCTTGTCCAGAGAAGAAGATGTTGGATCCGGCAACTCGAAGGACCATTTGTTATTAGAATTATTAAAAACCAAGTGTTTGTAATAAAATAATTTGAGTCAAGGCAGGCTTCAGAGCAGGTGAAATTTACTTGCAAACAGCAGCAAGGGAATCAACAATGTATCTGGTTTGGTACACGGTTGAATACAAAGAAATGAACAGTGTACATGGGATTATATGCAAGAGAAGGTGGTGTGTGCGCAAACACCAAGTTTGTGTGTCCAGCCTTTATTTTGCTGGTGAAAGCAGAAACATTTTTAATTAAACTGATAAGGATTTTCCCAGAAACTTGCATCCAATGTCTGAGAACAGAAGGTGGGAGTTTGTCTGACTTTTCCAAGGCCGTCCACAGCACCTCATCACAGCACATCAACAACAGCCACAAACACATAGTCTCTTAAGTTCAGTGGGACAGAGGTTACAGCAAGACAGTATTGTAATGTATCTTCATCAAAATGTTATAATATCTATATCGAAAGCATCCCTAAATTGTGTTCGTAGTGGTCCTAACATGCCTTCAAACTATTTTGTGTACCTTATTTTACAAATAACTGCTTCTGAAAACTTAAATAGGCATGATTGGATTCAAATGGGTCCATTAAACTCATATCAAGATATAGGAATTAGCTATATTTGGCTTTGTTGTTTTACAGCCAGGTCTGACACATAGCTATAGCGTAGGGAAGTTCCTCATATATTAACATCATTGTCACTTTCCCCAGACACACAGACCATATGGAGAAAAAAAATTCTGAGACATTTTCAGATAATAGTGCTTGTCATCCAATGGTCAAGATCGCACATACAGTACCTCCTATTATTGATAATGCATATTTGAAATATATGTTTTTCCATAGAGGGATATCCAATTGTTTTATCCCAAAAAAAAACAGCCAGATTAAGGGGAGAGAGTACGGTCAAATAATATGTTAAAAAGTGCAGTTATACAATGTCTTCATGAGTGGCAAGGCTGTTTAATGTTCTTGTGAGCAGCTGCTGTGTTGACTTAGAATGTATTAGAATTGTTACAAAGCACTATACTCTGCTTTGTATGATTGAAATCTTCCCTTATACCAGACAGTAATCCAGACAAATCCTACCCCGAGTGGTACAGCGTGCTCATGGCCTCGTGGATCTTCTTCGGCCTGGCCTGGCTGGCCCTGCTCATCAACCACACCAGTGACATCCTGGAGAGGCTCAACACACACTTTAAACTGTGGGGAGGGGGACACAAGGACAGGGAAGAGTCTGCTGCTACAGAGGCTACCATCCCAGACACACAGGAGGAGATCGAGAAGCCTCCAATATCTCAGTAATCTACTGATTGATTTGACCAGGTTCTTAATTTGTACGCACTGTGTTTCCCAATCTGTAAACAAGTGACTCTTCCCCGTCTCTGCTTGTTAATCTAACCTGGTAATGAGAAAACTGAGATTGTCTATGGGAAGGGATGCTGGGTCAACACTTCCATTGCCCGATGTATCTTTCCATAGGTTAGCCGGTCAGTGGAAAACTACAGTGTGTCTGTCTTTTCTGCTCTTTGGCCTCTCGGCGTGTTGCTCACCCCACTGACCGCAAACCAAGTGCTCAGTGCAACTGAGTAGCCCCATGGTATTTCAAATGACTCCTTATGTCTAAAATCAAAACCACAGGCAATCAAAAATACATATTTAATAAAATGCTATTTTCAACATATTTGAAGCAGTACACTTGCCATTTATAACTTGGTAAAACTACACACACTTTAAGTAAGCTTAACAACAAGATATAAAGTAGGCAAAACTTAAAACTAATAGTTATATTTACGTAACTTTTTCAAGGCAATTTATCAGATTTTACGAGGGTATATGGTGATTATTGAATAACTGTAATGCAAGTTAGATTGGCAAAATTAGATTTAGGCAAGTTCATTTATTATTTTATTTCATAAAATGTTACATTGGTATGTGATAGTCTGCAGTGGGATCATAAGTTGACCATGCTTTCGCCATGCATAAAATGCTATAAACTAATGTCTATATACAAACAATACTTGAAGCTCTCTAAGAAAAACCTTCAAACAATAAAGGAAAAATCAGAAACTCGATGTTATTTGCTTTTGGGTTAAAGCAAATGGGAAATATAAGCACACTGTTCGAGCGTGACTGTGTCCAGTATATTTAGAATTGATATTGTTCATTTGTACTTCCTTTTGAAAATGTTGAAATGTACGTTTTTTGATTTGTGTACTATAAACGTTTGGATGAATCTCATAATGTGTGCTGCAATTAGCTGTAGGTCCACTAGGTGGTGCTATTGTGTCGACACAGGAGAAAATGATCATTTTGCATCATTAACTAAATGTGTACAGACATGACCATATTATGAGTGTTTATGAGTAATTTAATGAAACTTTTTTCTGCATGTGTGGCTGCTGCATGCTGATGCATACTTGTCTGACCACAGTTAAAGCGTCAACACTCAACGCCTCTTGTGCTATATATTTGACTTGAGGAGGAGGGAAGACAACATTACTATATAGGAGTTCTAGAGAGATGGAATTAAGACAAGAAATGCTGTAGTATAGAAAGTGAGATATTAGACTGAAAATTTGCAACAACAAAAAAAGTAAAAGAAAATCCAACAGCAAATAGTGTTTGCAAAAAACTCTGTATTTCTTCTCTCTTTATTACTCTAATGCACAATTGGAAGTATATACCTTATTTGGGGAAATGGAACTAGAGTGAGCGTTGACAACACACACCACATACCAATTTGGCTACGGGTCAATGGTGAGACCAGTATGTTGAGAGGGTCACTTGTTGTTTAGGCTGGATGATGCTGTCCACATTGAGACAGGGCTGAAACTTAGGTGCACACCCTGTCATCTCATCATCATATGTCTATTGATTTTACTAGGTTTATTGATGGAGTTCAAATCTAACTGCAGATATTATTACAGAAGAACATTTCTTTCAACTTTCAGTGGCCATGCAGACAGTGAGGACACTAGATACCATTTTACAATAAGGGTACATTAATTAACTGTTAGTTAATGCTAACTTAATGCTATTTATGGTTAGTTAATGCCTGTTAAGATTTAAGTAAATGTTTATCAAGCCTTAATAAAGCATAACTAACAGTTAATCACTTACATGGTGTCAGAGGTTGTACACTGGGCCCATAAGCAGACCCCTGGGTTAACATGAAGTCTAGAAGAAATCACTGACATTTTCATTATATGCAAACAGGGTTGTGATCTTTTCCCAACATAACAGGGTTTTAACTGCCTCCCCTTAAGCAGTACTCTGTAATGTTATCACGGTGAAAGACTCTCATTAAATGATAAGAAACTGTGAGGACACGGAATATTTCAGCCCTGCGAGGGCACGGAATATTTTGGCTCTGTGAGAATGGTTACTGATTCACTCACTGCAATCAGGTGTGTGTGGCACTGATTGACTGATTGAGCCCAGGTGTGAGGAGTTTATATATGACCTGAGACCCCAGTGCTCTGTGCTGCTCATTGTGTCACCCTCTGGGATAGTGAGCTGTTCTCTCTTAAGGCCAGGACACACCGGTCCGACTACCGACCGGCGCCGGAAAATGGAGTCTGCACGTCGCGGCCAAAAAAGTGCCAAGAACACACCGAGTCGACTACTGACTTTCTGTACGCTCTGCGCTTGCGAGGGACGTAATGTCTCCATAACAGCAGGCGGCGCTAATCTGTATTGTGGCCCAAAAAAATACGGAAGCCAAAAATGATGGGACAGCTCTCTAGACCAGGGGTTCTCAACCTTCTGCAAGCTGGGCCCCCCCAAAGCTGGGTCATTGCAGTTGGGCCCCCCCACCGACCCTGAACCCCCCCCCCCCCACACACACACACACACACCACCCTACACAGATAGATAGATAGATAGATAGATAGATAGATAGATAGATAGATAGATAGATAGATAATCTATTATTGTTATTATCACAAGGGCTAGGCCAGTGGCGCCCAGTTCAGAGAATGTTTCAACTATTGAGTCTTGGATTTGGAAAGTGGCCAGATTTAGCTCAAAATGCTACCTGCGATTAATGTGCTGTGCAGCCGGAACGCGGAGTTGTGTGTGTCTCAGTGGCGATTCCAGGAAATTTTGACTGGGGGTGGCCAAGGTGGGCCACAGAGCTAGAGTGGGGTGGCCATCGCACCCCTGAATGAATAGCATGTGATATGCTGTACAACCAATTCAAAGATGATTTATAATCCCAAATGCCCAAATCATGTTAGTATCCATTGTAATGTTTGTCAGAAAACTAAACCCCTGAAGGGGGGTCTGGGGGCATCCCCCCCCCAAGAACATTTTTTTGTGTTTTTAACATGTAATCTTAGCATTCTGGTGCATTCTGGCGAAGATAATAAAGGAAAAAGTCAATATTCATTTCAGTTCAGATGAATAGTAAAATTAGCAAGACAACATAACTTGCTAGCAGCCAGATGCCTAACAACTGGACAGAGGGACGGATGACAACTAGCTTTTGACCAAATATCTTGCTAAAAAAATAAACCTTTATTTATGAAATTCTGCCCTAAGAACATGTTACACTTGCTAACTACAAACTTAAATTTTTTTATTCAGATTTCAAAAATCTGCTGGGACACGTGCCCATACACGTGTGTGGGTGGCACGCATGTCACAAGCACACTTATGCTGTTTTCAAGACCTTTGCTGACCAGAGACCAGTTCTAGTGGCCACAGTCCTACCATTAATTCAGTACTTGAAAATTGCAAACTGATCTCATATCAGTGGATTGGAGTGTTTGTGTGATGAACTTGGCAACTACCTATCAAAAAAAGTTAAGAAAGAAAAAAATACATACCATCTCTGAACTAGGCTACATATCAGGAAAAAAATTGAAATTCCAAAAAAAAAAAAAAAATTAAGATAAATTTTTTTTTTTTTTTTTATCCCCCTTGCGCCCCCCCCCGGTAGAGTGTCCGCGCCCCCCCGGGGGGGCGCGCCCCACCGGTTGAGAACCACTGCTCTAGACCATAAAGAGCACCATTTTTAGCAGAGTGTCGAGCAGTCAAGAAGGTTTGATGCATGTGAGTAGGCTACTCGCTGAACGAAACAAACAAACACATTAAAACAATGACTAGCGATGCGATACTGTAGTCAGCTGTTTGTGCTACCCGCCTCACTTCCGGGCTTCACTGATTCGCTAGCCCTCCACCAATCAAATTGCTCCGACTGAAAGACTGCCCGACGCCGATTGAATTGTTGAATCGGCTGAAAAGAAGCCCTACGACGGCCGACGTCACCGAACACACCAAACAGATTTGTGTCCCCGCCCCCTCCAGACTCTCCGACCATGTCCGATGGCCGATTATCGCGCCGGTGTGTCCTGGCCTTTAGTGTTCTCTGGCTTTGGAGTTCCAAAGTAAACTGTTGAGTTACTGTGTATGCGTTCAGCTGCTTGGCAGTGGTGGTTTAGTTTGTTGTTCAGTGTTTCGTCTAAAAGGTAGCCTGTGTGGTCCTTTAAGGCTCTGTGTGTTTTTGTTTTCTCCCCTTCCCCATATTCGCATTTGCGATTTAGTGGTTATCACTCCGGGGATAACTTTCAGACACCCCTGGGTCTGCACCTGTGTCCCCTTAATTGCATTTGATCATTTCACGTTGGCTTGTCAACTGCCAGTTTCAGTCAATGATCAATGGGTTCTTTTCTTTGATGCGCTTTGTGGTGGCACAAAGGAGGGAGGGGTTACTGAATTGCAATAGATATATATCATATGATCTTCTACTACATCTTCAATGTGAATTCAACTACATTGCGATTGAGCCAGAACTACTCTGAACCAGGAAACCAGGCTTTTTTTTAATGACAGAAACAACAGCATACTCCAACAGTTTAATACTGATACCAGTAGTAACTAGTCAAATCATTGACTAGTTACTACTGTCGAACTAGCTTTAGACTTTTTCATTTCCACCTTTCTATCTATTTTAAATACACATGCCCCCTTTAAGAAGTATAGAGTTAAGGATAGATCCAGTCCTTGGGTTAGTCCAGAACTTACATCTCTTCTCCGAACTAGAAACAAAGCTTGGTCTCTTGCTAGACGTACTAATGACGCCTCACACTGGACTGCATTCAGAGCCTTAAGAAATAAATGCACATCCTTAGTGAGGAAGAATGTATCTGACCATTATTTAAAATTGATCACAGACACCTATTCTAACCCAGCAAAATTCTGGAAGGTGGTTAAAACCAACAAAAATAGCTCTGCTACATCTGCCTCTATTCCAATTCAGGTTAAATTTGATGATAGTTTTATTACTGATCAAACCGAGATCTGCGCTGGTTTTAATAGACATTTTAATGTTGCTGGCCATATCTTCAAAGAGGACAACTCTAGATCTTCTCTAGCAGACAACCAGCTACCCCTTGAACAGGTTCATATGCCTACCACCAATGCTGTTCCTCAGTTTTCTTTTATTCCTGTGTCCTCCAGTATGGTTCTTGATGCTCTCTTAAGCATTGACCCCAAGAAATCCACTGGAGAAGACAACCTAGACCCATTCTTTCTCCAGCTTTCAGCCCCTGTAATTGCAGAGTGTATTACCCACATTTTTAATCTTTCTATATCTTCCTGCGTTATTCCAAGGATCTGGAAATTAGCTTGTGTCCTTCCTTTGTATAAAGCGGGAGAAAAAACTGACCCTAATAACTATAGGCCAATATCCAGACTGTCATGTCTGTCAAAAACGCTGGAATCCCTTATTAATAACCAATTGAAAACATTTCTCTCAAGTCACACTATTGTATCTGTTCACCAATCTGGTTTTAGAACTAACCATAGCACTATCTCTGCCATCACTCTGGTTACTAACAATATTGTCTCTGCCTTAGATAATAGTAAACACTGTGCTGCCCTCTTTATTGATCTCAGTAAAGCCTTTGATACAGTAGACCATTCTTTACTATTGGATAAATTGGCTAACATTGGTCTTAGTGAAAATGCGTGTAGCTGGTTCAGTAATTACCTTTCTGACCGATCTCAATGTGTGAAGCTAGGTAATATCCAATCTGGTTTCTTACCCATAACCAAAGGTGTTCCACAAGGTTCAATTTTAGGTCCGGTGCTATTCACCATCTACATCAATGATATTGTGTCTCTTGTCAGTGGTTGTCAAATCCATTTATATGCTGATGACACCATTTTGTACTGTGTTGCTGACTCTGCAAAGTCAGCTATTGAGAACCTGCAACTGTCCTTTAATGCTCTTCAGAATGCTCTTATTTCACTTAAACTTGTCCTTAACCAGACTAAAACTAAATTCATGTTGTTCTCTAGGGCTAGAGAATTGGACAACAGTGCATGCATCTATGCTGTAAACGGTTCTTTGATCGAAAAAGTCTCTGAATATAAGTACCTTGGTATCTGGCTAGATGAGAAGCTCACTTTTAAACCCCATATTGACAAACTTGTTCTCAAATCTCGTCAAAAAATTGTTTTTTTATATCGGAACAGATCAAGTTTCCCAAAAATGTGTAGGAAAAGGGTAATCGAAGCAGTGTTTTTATCAGTGTTGGATTATGGAGATATAGTTTATAGACATGCCTCTGCTACTGCCCTAAAACCCCTTGACTCGGTGTACCATTCAGCCCTTAGATTCATTACAGGTGATCCTTTTAAAACTCATCACTGTTCCCTGTATGAAAAAGTCGGCTGGACATCCCTGTCATTGAGACGTGAGTTACATTGGTTTTTATTTATTTTTAAATCCTTAATTGGTAAACAGCCACCTTATTTATCAGCTATGCTCGACTGGAACTCTCAGTCTTTTAATACCCGATCCAGTGAGCTGCTGCTTTTAAAGGTTCCTAGAGCTCACTCTAAGCTGGGAACAACTGCTTTTAGCTATAGTGCCCCCACCTCTTGGAATGCCCTTCAGAGCAACTTCAATATGACCATTCTCCCCACTTTTTCTTCTTTTAAATCTATGATTTCTGATTTTCACCATCACCACTGCATTTGTTTTAACTGAATTAATTTTTTAAGCTCTTTTATTGTAATTTTTATTCCTTTTGATCTTTTTTATCTTGCTAGGATTTTGTGTTTCTCTGTTTTATTCTGTCACTCTGTTGTTATTGTTGTTGTTGTGTTGTGTGCGCTCGTCGGCATTGTAAATGAGGGGAACCTCAATGCCTTTCGAGTTTGAATAAATAAAGGTTTCAATCAATCAATCAATCAATCAATTGCAAAACAGAGATTAACAGGTCTTTCAACATACGGAAATGACATGTACCACGGAAAACAATCTACTGAGATATTTCAAACTATGTAGGTGTGTCTGCCTGTGTCTTTTTTTATGCTACTGTGTGTGTGTGTGTGTGTGTGTGTGTGTGTGTGTGTGTGTGTGTGTGTGTGTGTGTGTGTGTGTGTGTGTGCATTACTGTGCAGCTGCAACTGAGCGTGTTTCCGTTGCTAAATGTGGTGCAGATATGTACACTCACACAGTAATTTGTCCACAATGTGCACACAATTAACGCACAGGTAAAAAGACATTCAAATCAACGCTCTCATAAAAAACATTTCACTTTTGTGGTTCTGAACTTCGCACAAGAAACAACCTACAGTGAGTATATCCCTACATGCACACACACACACACACACACACACACACACACACACACACACACACACACACACACACACACACACACACACAGGTCTGTGTATGTTCTGTACACATGGGAGCAGCCGACAGGTACCATGAAATGCATTGCCAGTGACCTATTCATTGTGGGGATGAGACGATGAGCTTCAAGAGTATTGTGTGCGACGGGTACAGTACTACGGAAACAGTTTGAAGATGAACACACTCCACTTATTTTTCTTTCAAACGACAGGAGATCATATCTTTTTTCCGGTAATACTTTCAACATAACTTCCTTGTTTAACCAGGAAACTTGCCAGAGGGTTAAAATGTACTGTCAATGAATGAGAACGATTTTTATTCTATCCAAAAAACTGCAAAGGGATTGTTCGTTTTTCAGAACAGACTAGGTAGAAATTTAAGGTAGTATACATTGTGACTCGTTTCATCCATAATTAAAGGCGGAGTCAGCAAATTCTGGAGAATCCCTGTTTTTCAAAATAATGTTTTGGTCAAAATCTGTAAAAATCTCCTCGCAACTCGCTACCTGTCCCTATGTGTGTGCGTTGAAAAACAAATCTGGTGTTAACAGACAGCCTAGGCTCTGCAAAACGGGTTTGTAAACAAAGGGGCCCCAACGCATCTAGCAACGTGCCTGTTTACAGAGCCTAGGCTGTGTATTAAAACACTTGAGGTCTTGAGGAGATATTTACTGATTTACTGACAACAAGCATTCTGCAGAATCGCTGACTCCACCTTTAATTGGGCTCCATTAAGGTTGGTCATTTCAGCAGGTGGTGTGATAGCTTGCACCGCAGGTCCTATTAGAATATCCAGTCCGACCCATATTGACCTGTTGTCTGCAGCAGCACGCACTTTCATTTCAACATATCTTTGATTGATCAATCATTGACAAATCAAAAACATCTGCTCGGAGCGTATATATACTGGTCTAAGGAAAATAAAGGCAGATAAGTGAGATAACGTTGGAAGAACTAGGACTTCACATATCACCTATCGCTGCTGTAAAAGTGCAAGTGATAGATACAATGTTGACAATATGGCCCACAAAAATGTCATTGGGTTTATTAGTAAAGGCATATCCAGTTACAGTCCTGTCCAAATACTGTATATTGGGGTCAAGAACTATAACCAATCACCTTATTCCTAAGAGTTACATATGCTGTTTACATTTACTGCGCTTACCTCAGCTCTATTTTATAGTCCAGGTTACCATACATTTTAGTTGTCCACTTGTGGCTCTAGTATTAATCAATTGATGTGTTTGCCTCATGCGTGTCCCTCTCCGTCCCACTCATTGGACCTGAGCTCCTGGTCCTGAACCAATGGGAGGACACCATACTCATCCTGCCTTCACCATAACATGCCCTGCGTTACAAATCAAATACTGCAGTAGGCATACTATTGGGACATACTTTTACTTATTTATTTCATCATAACATTGTGCCTTGATCTTGCCTCTTGCTTTTATATCCGTTGCATCCCTGTTTGTTTTTATATGGAGGCTCTGTTGATGTGACGTCACTTCAGGTTCGCACTGGAATATGGGTCAGAATTGCCCAAAAACCAGAGCCGGCCCAAGCCTTCAGGGGGCCCTAAGCGAAATATGATTAGGGGGCCCCCTCTCCAATGTTAGCGCTGCTGAAACTATAGATCTTTGTTAAATATCATTCACACACCCAGTGTTTTCTGCTAGTGCCTCCACTGTGCGGCTGTGAGAAAATATTATACAGCCGAGATTCAGACCGTCCTAGGGGGGTCCGGGGGTATGCCCCCCCGGGAGATTTTTTTAACCTTTTTAAAGTGAAATGCATGAATCTGGTGCACTTTGAGAGGAAAATTAAGAGGCTAAATCTGAGGAATTTTGTGTGAACAAATTATTTGGAGACACTGGGTCAGATGAATTAGAAGCTATTGAAGAAGGACACATGGATTTTCAATAAAAAATATTAATATAAAATAAAATATTATGGAGGGTCCTCTGGGTTGGGCTTGGAGCTCTTTTTCTTTTACGGGACATATTTCTCTGTAACATAGTGAATGCATTTAAATGCAGTGTGAGGAACTAAGCAGAAGAACTCTGTTGTCCAGCTACTGTATCTTTTTTTCCACAGACAAGGCTGAAATAGGCTATAGACTATACACAGTGCATGGGCAACTGAGGACAGCCCCATTTCCAATTGTTTTTAAATAAACTCAATACACACTGTGCATGGATGTGAACGTGACATGATCAGATAATTTCGGATTTCCTCCCAGATGAACTGATTACATTTTTAGGCTATTAATTATCTAGACCAAAACATTTTATTTCTTTTTTTGTATAACTCACATTTGCATAATATGATGTTAATATCAAACACACAAACTAAAAAAAAAAAAAATAAAATAAAAAAAAAAATTTTGGAGGGGGCCCCCCAGACATTCGGGGGCCCTAAGCGGCCGCTTAGTTCGCTTATGCCTCGGGCCGGCTCTGCCAAAAACTATGCTGTTTTCAACACTAAAAATCTCGGACGGATGTAGTAGACATCCGGGTCTTTCTAACCATCCTAAATCTGGCCACAAGAATCGAGACATCCTAAATCTTTTTTCTACCATACTAAATAGTAGGAAGTATGCGATTCGAAACGCAGGGATAGTCTTGTCTCTTTTTATGACAACGTTAAAGCTCGGTGTGTCCCTGACGTAGAAATGTGGATAGTCGAATCTAATTGGTCGTATCCAGTTTATAGTGGAATCACGTTCTGCACATTGATTCATATTCTCATTCGCAACCTTGGCTACAAAACCTTGCAAACCTACAAACCTTGCAAAAACACCCAATTACAGTTTGTCTTCCTGACTTGGCCTGAGAATGAATTGTATGGCGGCCTTAGTCTACTACAATTTGAGATTGATTAAAAAGCTCATATGTTATTTACAAATGTTAATTAAGAGTATACTAGGCTGACATTTAGACCACGAATAGGTGAAACACTTCAACACCTCCATATAGCCAGAATAAAAGTGTCTTTGTTTCAAACAAATTTTATTCGACTGAGATTGGCAGTCGAATTGGGCTCCTTCCATCGAATGGTGGAATAGTCGACTATAGGGTCAAGCACTAGTTAGTCTGGCTGAACCGTTTCCTCCAGCGTCTATTGGCGCTGGCGTCGGCTCACAACGCTTCGCCTCCATTTCCTGTTGCTGGCGTTCCCGTATTGAGCTCCCCCTCAAACTAGGAAACAATTCGCTCACAGTCAACCTGTGCGCTTCTGTGCAGCGCTCTCCTCTCTCTCTCTCACACACACACACACACACACACACACACACACACACACACACACACACACACACACACAGGGTGTGAGAAGTCACATTACTGTAGACAGAAATAAAGTGTGGCGATACTTTGGGATAATAATATATATTGGTCTGGCTTCGCGAGACTAAGCACTAGTTAACGCCCTGAGGTAACCCTCCTAAGACCTTGGACTCATGGGCTCACTTCTTTGTTTGTGTACATGTGTTGAAAGATATCTCTTCACACCAAATCCCAACACTAACTTGCTATCAGCCATGTGGACCTATTTCCCCATGCTAATTGTGACCGCAGTGAGCACGTGCTGCCTCAAAGTGGACTGCCTAAATGAAGCCTGAGGAGATAGCACAAGCGCTGATAGGCCAAACCAAACATATGACTTTCCATGATCTTAACAGGGGGGGGAGTGAAGTCTAAAGTCCAACATTTCCCTCACTAGCACCACACACTCCAGTCTTTTACACACCATCCTGTCAGCTATGCAGAGGTGTAATGTAACTAAGTACATTTACTCCAGTACTCTACTTAAGTACAAGTTTGAGGCACTTGTCATGCTACTTACTACTCCACTACAATTCAATAGGAAATATTCTTCTTTTGACTCCACTACATTTATGTGATAACTTAAAGGAATACTTCCCCCATACGGAACCTTCTATCATTATAAAATCACTATTATAATTTAATGAATGAGGTTTTTCTTCCCTCAGTCTTCCATCAGTCTTCCCTTGGCCCAGCTGTCCTGTTAATCCTGACCCTTACTGTGATGTCACAAGAAGGAAACTGTAGGGTTAGACAGTGAGACCATAAAACACTCTTTCTGCCTTTTCTTAGGCTAAAAATGATCCGATTTTTTTTTTTTGCACATTTATACTAAATAGGATCTCCGAGTTCAATACACCTTCATATTCCAACTGGTGAAGTAGGTCTTTAAGTTACAAGTTTCTTTACCAATTAAGATTTTTGCACAAAACATATGAAGCGTTTATTAAATATTGTACAGCACCCAACAGTATGTAGGCCTATACAAGCAGATATGAAATGTCAGTTGATAAATCGATAAATTGACTGTCAAAAAATTATTGAGTAATTTTTAATGCGAACATGCCAAAAATGTCTTGCTTCCAACTTCTCAAAGTAAGAATCTGGTGCCTTTCTTTTTAATCAGTTTATTATTTACCAAGCAAACCATCAATCTATGAACAAAATAATGAATTCATACTTAAATCCATAATGAAAATAAAATGCATTTGCACTTTATTCCTGCTACAAACCCTTATTTTTATTAATGTGTGAGTAATAACAATCTAATTAAATTAAATATCTGTAATAACAGTCACTTATCATTTTAAGTTCATTCTCCTTATTATACTCTTGATACTTAAATACCTTTAGAATCAGATCGTTTTATACTTTCACTCAATTAACAGAGCCATTTGTCTACTAAGGTATCTCTACTCTTACTCAAGTATGGTGTTCAGGTGCTATTTGCAGCTATGCTACACTCCTACATGTACATGGATATCTAGAAAGGTGTTTAGTCAGTAGGCAGACTAAAACATCTTTTATTTTGTTTAGTTCTGAGTCAGAGATATCTGAACTTGTTTGTCTGCCGAGGGTCGCTGGCACACTGAGCATCTCCACCTGCTCATCTGTGTTGTTGTCTTACACCAGAGCGCGGGCCTTGTACGAGGAGGATATACGTCTGCTAAACATGTGATGTTGAATACAGAAGAACAGGATGTTTGCTATGGAGTTGAGGGTAAACGCCTACCTAACAAACACAAGGCTGCTGCTCTTAAACTGTTTTACCAACAGCAGAGCAGAGCAGGATTATCTCAGGCGATGGTGACCTGCCAAAGAAGTTTTTCCCTTCTTGCCCCTGAGTATTCATTAACAGAAGACTCGTGCCAAAAACATGTCTGAGTAAACATGACAAGCTCCCAGCTGCTCACTCCAACACAACATGTGAAGTGTATCAAACAAACCAATTGGGCTTGATTTGATTAAGAGGTCTTTGGTGTGATCGTGATTAAAGGAGCAGTGTGTAATAAAGGTGTATTTTGGCTTCATCTAGTGGTGGAAAAATCTAGATTGCGACGCTCCGACCGTCTACACACTCTCTGTAATAATTTTTTTTCTCACTATAGACAAAGTTGTTCCTGGGATAGAGTTTTAACCTTCAGCAGACTACAAATTAGTCAATTACAGATAAACATAAATGTTTATTTTACTTGACCAATAGAGCAGCGACCATCCATGGCCTTCAACATTTCTTCTGGGTTAACCGAGGTAAAACAGTGGTCTGTTTACACACTCACTGATAACATACACAACTGCAACGATTCAGAGTCACTTCAGAGACTGGTGAGGATGCAAAAAATGACTTTTCTCTAACCCTGCGTTCCAATAGCCATACTTCCCTACTATTTAGTATGCCAGAAAAAAAAGATTTAGGATGTCCCAATACATGCACGTCAATTGTAGTATGCTGAAAATACATAAATGCCCCACTATCTCAAAAAGCATTTTGCAGTATTCGTCTTTATTCTTGACATTTCTCGACATAATGAAAAAAAATCTTCCTTATCTGATTTTTTTTCTCTCCTGTGGCCCTAAAATTTTTCTGTACTTTAGTATGTAGTGTAGTATAAAGAAAAAGTATGTGATTTGGAACGCAGGGTAAGACTGTGTTTAGTGTGTCTGTCTGAGTTTGTCTAAGGGAACCCGCGAGCATGTTTGTACTGTCTGCTCGACTCAGGTCACAGGTTGGTGAGAACCTCAACTGCATTCCATCGTATGACCACAATGTATGAAGCTTTTATGCTAACGCTATCAAACATGTACAGATAGTACATTTCATAAAGAGTGAAAAACTGCACTGATCTCCATCTCCATAATGTAACACACTGAACTATGCATAAGTAGCTCATACAACCACTCTTCAATAATGCTGAAGTAGCCCTTTAAACTGCTGTCATTGCAAGTTGCTAACCAGTAACACTTGACCTTGTGATAGTATGAACAACATGTACAGGTATCTCGCAGTAGGGCACCATAAAATCACTGAACACCATCTCACAAATCCTCATGGAAATGTCAAACTATGTTGTAAAACCAAGGAAAACTGGGGTCCCAGAAACTATTAAAAAACCTATACAATTGCCCAAAGTAGTTAATTGCTAAAAAAAAACTCTTTGAATTGTTTAACTGGACCTGCTGGTAAATGTAAAAGCAACTGAATCAACCAGAGACAAGCAAGAGAATTTCACGCCCTGTCCTTCCACAAAGTGGCAATTTATTTTCCAAAAATAGTCTACTGGTCAAAAAGACGAATGCCTGTGTGCTTACGTGTGCCAGCCTATGGCAGAGTAAAGGGCAAAGATGTGTAGGTATGTCTATATGCTGAATGACTGGAACTGTCTCTTGAGCTTGTTATCTTTTGACTGCTGTCACGTATAATAAAAGGCTTGTGTTTATTACTTATGGTTATGGTTATTGTGGTCACTGTAGAGAGAAAACTTTGAATCAGCTTGTTGTGAACTCAATAAAAATAACTTGTTAATGTTAATGGGAAAAAAATATTTTAAGCGTTAAGAGTTTAAAAAGCATTTCCTTAAGTCAAGTCCAGGAGGTTACGAAATTCTCTCTGAATCCAAAGAAAAAAACATTATTCGGCTATGATAAATTAAAATAAACCCAGGTAGGTACAGGGTTGTGTTGGCAGGGGTATGTGTATTTCTGAGTAATTAGTGTTGTAATCTAGCCTATTAATAAGATATACTTGATGGAATGGGGTGATAACACTTCCCGATAACGGAAGTCAACTTTTAACCCAGATATGACGTTGAAGTGCGTTTTGATTTTGCGAGCTTGTTCCTCTTGTCAACCGGAAATAAAAACCCTAATCTCTGTGTTTACGGGAAAGAGTTTTTCTCTGGTAAATCCAATGATTGTGCCCATGACATACTGTAATTACAAGATTACATCACCCAACCAATGATCATACAGCAGCATTTCCTTTCTTGGATTATGCTGCAACTTCTCTGCAACTCAGACAAGCCTGTACATGAAAAGATAGCAACATAAAAAATTCAAAAATAAACGTGTTACTTGTTACTCTGCCTGTTACAACCATACTTTTTTTGGAGGGAATGCTCCAAACTTTGGGCATTAACCCAACGGAAGCAGAACTACAGCAGCAGAAACATGCAACTTGACCAGACTTGTCCCAAGAGACCTTGTGATAATCAAGTTGTGATATCAAACAATTTTTTTTCTATTTTTTTAAATGGGTCAATATTTATGTTTGAAAAAGCATTAGCGAGACCTGGCACCTTATCCTTATCCTTTCACTTAGGGAGAGCTTTTATGAAATGACTTTTCCATTGCATAATGTATTAAAGCAATGGGCACAGCCTGGTCTTCTGGTACATGTATCTGTCATTCTTACACACACGATAAACTGATCCTTAAGTGTTCTGTTAAGTAAGCATGCAACACTTGTTCTGAGAGACTTCTACAACCAGCCTCACTTGGATCTCAACCTTGACAGTTTCACATCCACTTTGACCATCTGAACTCTGAGCTTGTTTGTATTGGACTTCCTATGAGTGTGAACTTGACGTGTTTGGAAGATAATAGAGAAGAGTGAAAGAGTGACAGCCCATTCAAAGTTGGTAGCTCCTGACTCCACAGCTGCTCCTTTTAGTGCTTGTAGGTGTAAGTGTTGAGTGAAGGTGGATATTGTACAGTAGATCAGAGGGCGTGGGCATTCATAACTATATGCTCTCAGCCAGTCACCTCACAGGTTTTGTCAAGCTGAACATCTGTGCCAATCACAGTGACGCAGGGTCACAAAGTGAATGAAGAAGCAACTTCTCAGGAAAGCCTGAGTGCTCAATTAGTTAAAGGAATATTTCACCCATACGGAACCAGCGCTCTATCATTATAAAATCACTATTATAATATAATGAATTAGGTTTTTCTTTCCTCAGTCTTCCCTCAGTCTTCCTTGGCCCAGCTGTCCTGCTAATCCTAACCCACTGTGAAGGAAACTGTAGGGTTAGACAGTGAGACCATAAAACAATCTTTCTGCCTTTTCTCAGGCTAAGATGATCCGATTTCATTTTTTTTTTGCACATTTATACTAAATAGGATTTCCAAATTCAATACACCTTCATATTGATAAGATTATTTTCATTTTAAGCAATTGGTTTGGTTCAGAAATTCCTTTAAGTCCAGAGCTCTGTCTACTAGGGGACAAATCTCAAATACCTAACGTATCGAAGTGTGAGTTTTCTGTAATTATTGTAGGTATAGTAACGGCTTGCCGTGTTATTTTAAGACACTGGAAGATACCAAAAGCCCCACAAGTTGAAGAATGGGTCAATGCAATGACTGAAACTGTATCTTATGAATGCATGTTGAACCGATTAAGTGACAATTGGGGGGAGGGGGCATCCTCTTGGGAAGGGTTTTGGGACCACATAAAGGTGGATAGTGACCCAAATTAATACAGCCATAACTGCAAAGGCAGCTAACATCATGGTAACAAATGTATTTAGTTTTTTGTCATTGGCCTGTTTTTGCTTGTGGGGTCTGACCATGGCACATTGAGGGGAGAAGAAAGGAGAATAAATATTGGCTCTTATCTCCACATGGGGGAAGTATCAAAATGTTTCTTATTATTTTACTTTTTTCTTTCTCATTTATTATTATTATTATTATTTTTTTTTTTTTTTATGTCACCATGAAAACAATAATATGGAAGCCATGAAACATGAAATATGACTTTGTATTATGAATTTGTATCAGATGTCCCTGTATCTATGTGACCACCTGTGAACATTTAATAAATATGTGAATTACAAAAAAAAAAAAAAAATACACCTTCATATTCCAACCGGTGAAGTAGGTCTTTAAGCCTAAGGTTTTGCTTTGTATAGCCCTGTGGACTAATACTGCAATTAGTATACTGGAATTTCCAACATTCCTTCATGAGTTGTCAGTTTTTCTTTGCTATCTTCCCAGTCAATGTCTACTGCAATGGGTCAATATTATACTTTCACTAGAGTTTGGAACAATGCACACATTTGATACTTACTTTGGTGAATACCACCTAAAAAGCACACAGGACCGTCCAGTTGAATCATTATGTTGAAATTGAACCTGATTGTTGCTCATTGTCTTGTCAAAGCCTGGCCGAGGGATCACGTTGCATGTGGTTGTGTAAAAGCAGAGCTGAGAGAAAAAAAGACTATCAAAAAGCTAGCTAGTTGCACAGGACCAGGGATACAAATGAAAAATAAAAATATTTCACACTGCAAAGTATTGGAAGGGGTTTCACTATTCCTATTCCTGCAGCATTACATGATCAATAAGTAGTAAATATTCCTCTAGTGCTATCCGCTGTTTTGTTGTTTAGCGTAAGCGATAATGAGCGATCCCATAGTTACAGGATTCAGGATTTGCATTGTGAACTAACAGGTTGTGTGATTTCCCTGACAGTAAAATCAAGGCAGCAACTTGCCTCGAGGCCGCCTGTGTCTTGGGTTCTGACATAACACATGGCTGTATGCTCCCCTTTATCCGGTAACTCAGGTTTTTTTTCAGTGAAACAGTGATTATATGAAGTATTGCTTCTAACATTGACACAGTGTTGACCTGTTCCCAGACAGGTTGATGGAGTGCCCTGTCTGCAAGGTGTTTGGGTGGAGAGACCTGTGGGTGACAAAATGTGTGGGGTTCAATTTGGGATAATCTCCAGAAAGTCTCTAAATCAGCAAAAAAAATTGTCTGATTAATTATAAAATGATGCACCGGATTTATTTCAATATAGTTCATGTGAACTGAACAGAATGGGCTGATGCTTCTTTTTATTTATTTTCTGTTTAACTGCATGCATGGACTGCCAATATTATTATGAAGTGTTATGAATCTGACTCTTTGGGAACACATACTATACAGATTTGCGCTTGAATAAAACACCAGAAGCAAAATCAGCTGGCTGTTTGTGCAGGTTTCCTTCCCACGAGAAGCTCGGGGAAAAAGAAGCACAACACACACATAAAACAATGGGACTGGGAAGCGGCTCTCCAATCACTGTACACACCTACACACGCTAAAAATACTCCTTTACAAAGGGATGACATACAATATTACTTAACAAACAGGAAGCACATGCTTTAAACAGAGTGGAAGAAAACTCAATGGGTGTCAAAATACTGGCTACGGTCCCTGGAATCAAGAGGCTCCTTGTTATTGATGTTTTACTACAGCGTCAATTATTCACCGTCATAATAACGCGATTGTGAAATGTTATTGCTGCCAGTAAGGCAAAAGGGTCAGCTGGATAAACTCTTCAGCTGGGAAGATGCTCGTGGTCATGATGAATGTGAGTGACCAGATTGAGCCTTATATACTGACACATACAACAACTGTAAGAGTGTGAGAGTAAGTTTCTCCGGTTACCAAACCATCTCTACATCAACGTTCACATGTCTAATGGCATAAGTAAGATAAAGGATGTAAAGGAATGGATCCGTTGTCCAGGTGAAATTAACACACAGCTCTCCAAATGTCACCACTTATCCAAGTGTGATTTTCATGATATCTAAAAGAGATTCAGTCCGATTTAGATACTTTTGTTTACCCAATTAAATATCGTCATGGCAATATATCGTGACGTTTGTGTTTGTCTTATCTGTATAGTATCATCAGCCCCAAAAATCGATACGTTACAGAAAACCAAAATCATGTTTTAAATGGGTTTTGAACTACAACCTCGGCTCATGCAGATCTTTTCTCGAATTTCCGGGTTTTAAATTTGAATAAAGGTTTGCGCTTCATTATCAATATAATGTGATGTGATGTATTAAGACAACCCAGATCTTACACAACCACTTGTTTTTCAGTTCTGCTTTAACATGTCCATTGAACTACGTGGAATATCGCAATATACCGCAATTTGCTCAGTATCGCAATGTATTGTGATATATAATATCGACAAATGGGACAAGATTTATAAAAGACACTCCTCTCTAGATTTATGGGGAAAAAATGTCAAAATCAGTGGGCTGTGTTCTCTCCCTTCAGTTAAGCAACATGTGAAAACACCAAGCGTACACTCCCTGAGGGATGCACGTCTGATTCCCATGGCAAGAACTCTAAAACACCATGGGACTGCAGGCGGGGAGTTTTGGTTTTAAAAAAAGTAGAATCAAATGAATCTCTGACTCTGGAAAGTTATAGAAACAATAAGGATATTATTTTAAAGGTATAATACTGTATCATGCTCATTTCAGGTCCTACATTGTAATTTAGGTTTCTAGAAACTGTCTTCATTGTGTAGTGTGAAAAACCCCTTAAACCCTCTGAGGTATATCTTTATTAATATCTCCCTGAAGATATGGCTGAAAAATAAAATGAAAACATCATCTCAAACTAGAGGTCCTCCTGTTTCCGGGGAATGTTCTTGTGATACTGTCAGTCCCTTACAGGCTTATGGCGCTTTTCCACCGCATGGTATCAGCTCGACTCGACTCGACTCGCATTTTTGGCTTTTCCACCGCAATTTCATGGTACCTGGTACCTGGTAGCGGCTGCTTTTTTGGTATCGCCTCGCTCTAGGTTCCAAGCGAGCTGAGTCGATGCTAAAAGGTGACATCGGCAGACGGCCGGCCACTGATTGGCCAGAGACTATTGTCTGGCCAATCAGTGGCCGGCCGTCTGCCGACGCTTCTGATTGGCCAGAGACTACCGGCTTCATTCTGTTGTTTATTCTCCCCAACTCTCTGGGACTTTTGAGTGTATTTACGCCGCGTGCAGCCTACTCTGGCTCTCTTTCATTTGATTTGCATCACAGATCCGAATTTTTTTTCTATATATTCGCTAAGCTCACCCAGTGTTGGTTGTTGGAGAAGTTACTTTTAACATACGAGAGGAGACATGTAGGGCAGCTAGCAGCTAGGCTAAATAGTAGCCAGCTGGGACAGACATGATAGCGAGCGATTACATTACAAGCCTCGGACTGCACTGATTACCTCAATAAAATATTCAGGCTGAGACACGGCTTGCATTTGAAAACACGTATCCTGAAACAAGCACTAAACAGTCAACTTTATCATGCCCGTGTTTACGTGCATAGGGATGTACGTGACGCATCCCTACAGCTGACTGTGTGGCAGAGTCACACATCGGGACAACAACCATCCCTTTTAATGGCCCGTAGCAATATTCTTCTACTTCTTTTAGCAAACAGATACAAGGGGGGTATTTCTTAAACATTTTTCATCCGTGTTTTTGGCGGTTGGTTCAGTTAATAGTGCAACAACTGCTCGTAATTTCTGCTTTGCTCCGGAGTAGGCTTTCAGCCCCTTACGACAACCCCGCCCACGTTCAGCAGGTACTATTTGCGGTGGAAAACGACCCGTGCTGCTACCAAACCAAGTTGAGTCGAGTCGAGCCGAGCCGAGTCGAGCTACATGTGCGGTGGAAAAGCGCCATTAGAAAACACTGTGAGAAGCGAGACCCAGAAGCTCCCCAGCTACCACTTAGCTTGTAAATAGTGCATAGAGTATATACATAGTGTGAAAGTAGTTTGTTATTATTGTTTTTATATTTACTTAATGGTTTGTTTGAAAAATGTTTTGTGATGCTTCCTCTTTTATTAGTATACATCCCATGAATCATTATATGTGGTTCAAAGTCTTCATTCAGTCTAATTTCCTAATGTTTTTTGAAAGTAGAGACAACTTTTCTACCAAAAAGCGTCTGGACCAAATTTTATATTAGTCATGTTTTGTGCAATCCCCTACTGTGTTTTGGAAAATTTCCACTGCATTTTTGAAGCTAAGGCTTAGGAGAAGCAATTTCAAGAGCCAAAACAACTCAACAGGATGACTAAAGGTTCTTCTATCACACAAATTTCCAGGTTTTTCAAAAATCGCAATTCATTTTTCAGCATTTAAGCCAATTATTTATAGACACAATGGTCTAGGACATAAGTAGACCTCAGAAAACAAAGGCCTAAAGGCCAGGACACACCAGTCCGACTACCCGAAAATGAAGACTGACGATTCAGGGAGCTCCAGTCTTCCCGTCGCGGCCGAAAAAGTGCAAAGAACACACCAAACCGACTGCTGACTCTCCGTACGCTCTGTTGCTTGCGCGGGACGTAATGTCTCCATAACAGCAGGCGGCGCTAATCTGTATTGTGGCCCGAAAAAATACGGAAGCCGGAAATGATGGGACGGCTCTCTAGACCATAAACATAGATAGAAATACGTATTTATATTTATGGACCATAAAGAGCACCATTTTTAGCAGAGAGTGTCGAGCATGGTGTCGAGCAGTCAACAAGGGTTGATGCATGTGAGTACTCGCTGAACGAAACAAACAAACAAACACATTAAAACGATGGCTAACTGTTGTTAGCTGTTTGTGCTACCCGCCTCACAAGCCCGACGACATCTACAACGACCGATTTCACGGCACACACCAAACAGATTCGTGTCCCCGCCCCCTCCTGACTCTACGACGGCGATTATCGGGCCGGTGTGTCCTGGCCTTAATGTGTTCTGAACATTTCCATATAAAACACTTTGGTATAATTTATCTTCTTGCACATTTGAAATAGGTATTTATAGAAGTATGTAAAATCGGAGAAAATACCCCTAGACCTCATGTCTTACAGTGCCATTGATGAATCTCCTCTTTTCAGCCTCTGTCTGAAACGCTCCGTTTTTAGAGCCTGTCCCTTTAAGATCCGCCTTTCAAAAAGCTTCATCTGCTCTGATTGGCCCTGAATCTAACTGACAGTTTGCATCTAAATGTAGGGGAGAACGGGGTAAGTTGGCACACTTTTTACTCTAGTGAGAATTGATCATCACCTAAACATCTTTCAATAGTCATTCCTGCATTAAATTTAAGCTTAAGGTGTTGGCTTGAAATATGTACCCCTCACTTTTTTTTCTATCTTATTGTAATAAAGAAGAAATTAATCATCACCCTTACACATTGTGACAACCAACCCCATCAAGGGGTCGGTTGTCAAACACTATGGGGTTGTTTGTCACAATGTTATCTTAATGGGAATAATCTTAAAAAGAAGGCAAGAAAGTAGAACTAAATTTGAAAGTTTAATTGCATTGTCAAGTTGACAAATAGGCCTACATAACTTACTGTAGCCTTGGCAGCTGGTCTAGTTTGGGATGCACTGGGTTGTTTTGATTTTGTTGCCCTTTTTTCTTTTGCATGCTAGCTGCCTTTTCCTGCTCTATTCTCTCCTACTCTGGGGTGTCAGTGAGGATACAGCTTGACAATTTCATTTGTTATTGGGTTCCTTTTCTAGCTGCAGCCTTTGGAACACATGTGACAACCAACCCCCCAAAAAATGTGACAACCAACCCCAACTTGAATTTCTTGCTAGCGTCAAGGCCAACAACCATCTGACAACTAATTAGCTTGCTAACCACAATCTAAGTTATAGTTTACCCTTCACACTTTTTATGGGTAACAAGTGTTTTGTTATAAACCCATTGTGTAAAAGCCTAGAAGAAAAATACTGAGGAGCTAAATATTTTCAATTTGACATGAAAAACACAAACAGTCCTCTCACCTCAAATTCAGCAGTCTAACTCCAAGGAAGACTATGTAGGTGACCTCTGATCCCAATTCTGGATATTTACATACCAAAATTTCGCAGACAGCGCCTTCTGGTTCCGAGATATAACGATTGTGACAACCAACCCGTGTGACAAATTACCCCGTTCTCCCCTACCTGATAGGTAAAAAGGTCAAGTTTTCCAGTGGATGTTGATACTAAAAAGAAAGAGTGAGTGTTATGTAAGAATGTGTGTGTGTGTGTGTGTGTGTGTGTGTGTGTGTGTGTGTGTGTGTGTGTGTGTGTGTGTGTGTGTGTGTGTGTGTGTGTGTGTGTGTGTGTGTGTGTGTGTGTCACGACCTTGTTTAACATGCTGAGTGTGTGTCACTGTTCATCTCTGTGTCTGATCTACTGTGAGGACGCCAGCTGGACAGCGCTCCTGAAGGCAGCACACAGTTGAGTCAGCTGATTTGAATCAGTCTGATTATTTTCTTATTGTGAGTTAGATGGGAAGATTGATACTACTGTTATGCCTGTACCCTTATTATACTATCTATGCCCTAGACACAAGCAACAGTGGTGTGCATTGAGTGGTTTGCAGAGTTACACTACCCCTGCTGCCCTATTTGGTGGTTCCCTTTTTTAAATCTTTATTCAAACCAGTACATTTAACCAGTGTTTTAACCATTGGCTTATGGGACTTCCACACTTCCACAAGGTCATACAAGGTGCATTTAAGCTGCTCATGTGCCACTCTGGTGAGTTGAACTCAGGGCAAATGAGTAATTTTATTCTACATCAGAGGAGCTTTGGATTGTATGTCACCTAATTCAGTCAAAATATTAATATGAATATAATTTTTACCCCAATATCTGGAAGCTGTCAGCAACCACACATTGGCCTTCTGACCCCCATTTGGCCCGTTGTTTGTTCACATGGAGGAGGTGCCCTTTTTTAACTGTTTCGTCCCTGCTTCACAGTTATGTGCGGAAAGTCAATCGGTTTCTTCTCCTGACCTTGTGGAAGTGTTAGTTACCTAATGTAATTTCCATCACTTTCTACACGTATGTCATGTGGGCATGTCTTCACATGTTTAATGAATGCATGTTACTTAAGGCCCTGCTGTGAATTGAAGCTTAAGTAAAGGCAAGATCATAGGCATATCCACTGTAACTACTGTAAATGGATCTGAATGGCAAGTGTATGTCATGGCATAAGTGTGTCATGCTGGTTTATGATTGATAATATTATTGATCTTTACTTGCTTAATGTTCTGTGGATGACGTAGCAGTGCAAAGAGCCAGCCCAGTCTGCGGACATAAAAGGAGTCATGAACACGCTAAATGACTGTTTGGAATCTAACCTAAATATTTTAATGAAGGAAGATCTTGTGTATAATCAGTTTGACTGGGCTGGCATGTGTATCTAGGCCGGTTTGAAATTGAATTTCTAGTCTTTTTGAAGCTTTTCTTTGGTGTTGCTGTGTGATGATAACCAATCTCAATTACTCTTCAGAATATTTGACATATTCCTTTCCGTTGGTTTATTAAAAGAACAGGTTAACACTTGCACTATCACAACCTGCACAGAGCTGGAACTGTAGCCTACAGTCACTTCAGTTTCACAACTTGCCACCGAAACGAATTGCACATAAGTCTAGCATTTACACAGTTTCACATGCATTTGGAACTCAAGCAACAGAGTGATGCCCTTTCATATGATGCCATTGTGCCAAGAAGGAAATAGCATGAATTGGTTAGCCATATTATGACAGGACTCTTCTCTTGCTATACTGTAAACGCTTAAAAAGCTTGCACTAGCCTACTAACTGGAGAATGCAAAGTGCTAGAGAAATATGTGGGAGTGTGATCGTCTTTCAAGGAGCCGCTAGACTTTATACTTAACTTGTACTTCATGGAGCATAAAACTTAACACACACACACTCAACCCAAAACCGGCCTTAGGCAAGCAGCAGTAGCAATTATGATGCAATGTCTTGTTGTCTTGCATGCCGCAAATTCTCTCACTGTCTTACACTGTTGGACCACAAGTGAACCCAGTTCTTGTGATTCTGTAATGTGGAAATCAATATGAAGTTTTCCTTCTGTCGCACCGTTCCAATGCAAACTATTGAACATGAATGCAGTGTCAAAACTCTGAACTGAGTGGCGATAACAAGCCCTGCTATCTCTGTCTGAGGATCTGTGGCTTTGCATACCACTAATCCATGTGTGTGTTCATCTTTGATCTTTGCTCCTCGCGGCAGTGGCAAAGAAAACAGAGAAATGCATCAAGTTGAGCGCACATTCAATGCAGAACTCTGAACGTTGACATAGGTTACCTTCAAATGCACGTCCTTCCAACTTCTGTATTTGCAAGGGTTGATGCATAATGATTGATCTCCTCAGACATCCTAAAGAGATATTTAGGCTGCTGCACCTGCTTCAAATGAGTTCCCAGGTGTGTGGATATTTATAGAATACATAACATACTCTTGGTGGCATTTTTTTGACACTATCCCTCCATTCCAATACCCATACTTTCTGCTATTTAGTGTGGTAGGAAAAAGATTTAGGATGTCCCAAACATGTGGTCAGATTTAGCGTGCTTAAAAATACCCGGATGTATACAACATCCGTTCGAGATTTTTATTGTTGAAATCAGCATGCTATTTGATTCTGACCCATAACCCAGTGCGCACCAGAAGTGACGTCACATTGATGGAGCATCTGAGTGAAAACTACCAGCGTTGGATATATACTATACACAAGAGGCAAGATCAAGGCGCAATCTTATGATGCAATAAATAAGTAAAAGTATGTCCCAATTGTATGCCTACCGCCTGCTAAATACATTATAATCAGTAGTATAGTAGTATGTAGAATAGAAAAAAGAAATATATGCGATTTGGAATGCAGCCCAAGTGATCAAACGTGCTACCCACAGTGTGTAAAATTACACAAGGACTCTCCCCATGCACTGCAGGCGGATGAATTCATAAAATACTGTATGAAACCTATATGTTTTGCAGGGAGAAGCAAATACAGAGGTATCTCTTCAATCAATATTAGCCTGTTTTTTATATCATTTATTTTTCAGTCTTTCCAGTTGATGTCAATACACAACTTTAAGAAGGAAATCAATCTGTCTGGAATTCTGAATATGGAATTCAATGTGATCAAAGCAGAAACCTAATGTCATCACTCTATTGAATGTGGAAAATGTTTTCACCCAAACTATCATCTGCTGAGGTTACAAACTTCAAAATACGCAGCCATAGTAAATATGGATTATTAGGGCTTGTGATAACTTAATAGGTCCGAAATTCAGGAACATTAACAGTATATTAATTGTGCGGTTCATTTGCTATGATTTTGTATTGAAATTCTCCACTTCTTTTGTCTGAAATTGTAAATATTTATTGAAGTAGTTTTTTTTTTAATTAGTTTTCTTGAATTAGGTAATTCTATTATACCAACAAGCTACTGCAACATTTGGCAAACTACTATTTTAATAACATTTACTACTCCCCAACACTGCACATGAGGTGTTCATGGACACCGAAACCTCTAAACATGTACAGGCGTCTTGTTGTTTTCTATGTATTCTCTGACAGTTATGTTAATATATAGATCGTAATACTGTTAGGTATTGGTATAGCCAGCAACATGACTGTCTACAGAGCCTATGCTGTGTACTAGCACTGCATTTTTTTCAGCATACACACACAGCACGTAGCCTACAGGTGGATTGTGAGGAGATATTCACAGATTTTGGCAAAAAGGGATTTCGATAAGAGGCATTCTTGGCATTCAGGACTAGGTCTACTTCTACTTCTACTTATGTTATTATTATTTTACAGTAGCAGCAAGCCTACTTTTAGGCTACTTCAGCACAATCGTTGGCTACTCTAACCACCTCTGGCTACACACACCTGTAGATATAGGCTAAAAAAGAATAAAAAAGAAGAAGATTACAACAACAACAAAAAAGTTGTGTCGAGTCGGTGAACCTCCTCCTTGCTTTGTTTTCTGGGCGGATCTTTGTTGCTCCTCTCCACTCCCCTAACCCAAGGTTCACTCCACTTTACCAAGCACTGCTTCTCTGGCTGTGCACGTGGAGGGTATATGCAACAACCGCCGCCCCACGCGCGCTTTATCCCACATATACAGTTCTCCTGTTATGTCTCGAGCCCAATGCTGTCACCAGCGGCACGCGCACTCATTATATTTTTTCACAGCGCTCGCGCGAAAGAAGAGACATTTCGTAGGCTCAAACCGAAAGACTGGTGGAGAATGAGCCCCGCATAACTTCGGGTATAGTAGTTTATCAACCCCCTCCTCTCTGTCTCTCTATCTCTTTTCCCCCTGTCCCGCGCTCTCAAAGTTGACTCACTGTAAATAAGTATGGTAGATAAAGGCCCTTTGTTGACTTCTGCCATTATTTTTTACCTGTCCATTGGGGCAGCAATTTTTCAAGTTTTGGAGGAACCTAACTGGAAGCTGGCTGCAGGGCAGTATACTGCCCAGAAGAATAAAATTCTTGAGGACTATCCCTGTCTGACGAAAGAAGATTTGGACAAAATATTAGAGGTAGGCCTATGGACAAAGCTCTTTCAACATTTTTCTCATGAATTCTGAAACGCACTCAAGTCTACTATAGGCCTACAACATGCTTATTTAAGTGCACGTGGAAATGAATGTGAATCACCGTAATTGTATTACTGCAAGTTTCTCTTGACACATGATCTGTTAATGAGCGTCAGCTGCTGCTAGCCCTCACCAAAACACTGACCACAACAACCTCTGTCCGTCCATGTTCATAATCCTGGGTCAACACTTAGCTCATTATGGGTCTGAAAATGAATAAATATGATAAAAGACTATTTTATTTATTGGCCTAGCACTTTTCCAAAGTGCAAGTTTCCAAAGTTTTACTTTGATAAAAGAACAGAAAATGTACAGTGCAATTACAATGAGAATGTGTGCAAGAAGATGTAATTGGGAATAGAAACATGGATAAAATGAATACAAGCAACATAAAAAACCTATTAACTTTGTATGAAACTTTTAGAATATCATAACAGCATTGTTGTGCCATGTAGGCGATTGTCTTTACAACGTCCCTGTGAAAAGGCTTGCAGAATACCATCTGTTATCTCTGGTGGGGTGCTGGTGTCCATTCCTAATGGTGATAATTATTTCATTGCCCAAATTCAGTTGTAAAACTGACAGACTATCTGTCTGGAGCAGTGATTATGATACTGTAGGCGTGGAGGGCCAATCTCTAACCTCAGCCCTTAAAACAACTGCAGTACATGCTGTTCAGTTCCATTGGCATTTTTTCTTTTTAACAATGGTAATAATTCCTTAACCAGTAGTAAAGCTGGTGTCATTGACCCCTGTGCTTTTACCAATGAACATATAGTCAGTCAACACTCACAGGTGTTTGCCCCGTGACATACTGTTTGTTCACTGGCTTGAATTGTGACGGCTTTTTGACCTTGATTGGTTCCATTTGTCTGTGTTTTGAGTGGTGACAAGAAGATATGCCTTGTGTTCCAATACCCACACTTTCTGCTACTTAGTATGGTAGAAAAAAGAGTTAGCATGTTCTAATTCCTGTGGGCAGTATTAGTACGCTTAAAAATAACCGGATGACTACCAGATCCGGTCAAGTTTTTTTGCGTCTAAATCAGCATGCTATTTGGCCGATTCCGACCCACAATCCACTTCGCACCAGAAGTGACATCACATCGACGGAGCCTCTGTATGAAAACAACCAGGGATGCGACGAATATGTATATGCAAGACGCATGACCAAGGCGCAATGTTAAGATGAAATAAATCAGTAAAAGTATGTCCCTTGTATCCCTACTGTATGATAACTAACTACATGCTTTTTATGATGAGTTGTAGTATGTAGAATGAAATAATAAGAAAGAGTATGGGTATTAAGCTGTCTGGGGCAAATCCTTCGCCAACAAAAAAGAGTGCAGAAAATAAAATGGGATTTATGTGTTGGGATATGCAACCCACCATCTCAGAGTCACTCTTTCTCTGCGCTAAGAACACTGATAGTAGCCTAGTTCATTTCTGTCAATATTTTTTTGTGTAACCCATATACAGTCTATGGTGTGACCCAGAAACATGTCTCAACCTGTTCCCCTTTTTTGGGCCCACCACCACATCTCAGTATTAGGGAGATTTATTATCCCTCCCCCGACCCCCTCCTTTTGCTTCCTCCTGCCATTTTTTGGGGGGGAGGCAGATTGAAAGGGATATGCCCATGAACCTCCCCCATCTTTGTAACGGTCAAAATCCCTTCAATGGCCAAATGTGCTGCTTGAATACAATGCAGTGGGGGGAATATCATGTTTGAGAGACTTTGGTAGTTAGTTTCCCCTCTGGCAATCGCTGCTGTACACCAGCGGAAAAGAGTTGTGATTTGGGTTTCAACTCTTCAAGAGGCCTCTCTCTCTCTCTCTCTCTCTCTCTCCTCTCTCTCTCTCCCCTCTCTCTCTCTCTCTCGTCTCTCTCCTCTCTCTCTCTCTCTCTCTCTCTCTCTCTCTCTTTCCTGCTCCTGTGTGCTCTCTCCCTGGGGGACCAAGACCACATAACACCATCTGTGTAGGGGGGTGTGTGGAGGGGGTCTTTGAAAAATACATTCTAAAATCACATGTTTGACTTCTGAAAGGAATAGTTCAACGTTTTAAATTGTTTGCCTCACTCTCCGGCTCAAGAAAAGGCGACAGGAACCGTTCCTGTAACCGTGCGTGGATTTTTTAAAATATAGAAATGTCCCTGGGCATAGGTCGCTCATCCAGGTTAACTTAGCTCAAACAATGGTAGTCAAGAGGAGCAGGTCAAAAGATACACAACTACTCCTTTAACCCTTCCATAACAGTCAGTATTGCGGTCCCATTATCATTCTAGATGTGTGCAGTCAGTCTCCCATGTGTTTTTTCCTCTGTTGGTGTTTGCTTTTGGACATCTGCTGCCTTTTGGAGTCAGTATATTAAACTAGATTTACACATCGCACTTCAGTTGTAGGTTCGTTCCATCCACTTTAATGTGCGTTTACAGAGATTCTATCAGGTTTCCACTGTGGAAAAAAACGTTTTGCTCGGCTTGTTAACAATTAAAATCTATAAGCACGCTCGACAAGCCTCGTAAAAGTTAGTCCTCCCCTGTTTTATTAACAAGCAGTTTACTATTAACTATACGACCCTTGAAGTGGCCACAGTTTACTATTAACTATACGACCCTTGAAGTGGCCACAGTTTACTGATTGGATTTTATGGCCCGTCGATGTTGACTCCATAGAAGCCGTTGTAAAAAAAAAGTGAAGTGGGTTGTGCTGCACTTTATCTCCGCTGTAAATTAGAATTCTGTTTTTAACTCTTTTTTTTTTTGCATTGTGGTGGGAGTGTGAGCAAGCATGGCACGCTCTGTGTTTTAAGATGTGCCCAGAGGCTCTTTGTACTGTGGACACGGGACTACAGGAGAATGCATACTTAAGCTTACAGCATAACACATCCTTCTCTAAACAATACTTAAAAGTTGTAATCCGTCATATTGAGTTATGTTGATTTAAGCAGTAAGATGTAATTGCCGGCACGCCTCTGGACCTCATATCCCAGAGTTCCTTTCTCAACTGGACCTGTTGTTGAACCTTCTTCTTTCATTCTCTGTGTTGATCTGCCATTGTGACTCACAAGTCATTATAGTACCTGCGCCGCGGAGTACACCTTTAAGAATCATGCGTGTGTTCATGTACGTGCACTGAATCTCAGTCAGGAAAGAAGTGTCTTAATTCCACACACACTGCCAAGTGTCCCATCATTTTGTTGGTGCTTACATTACATTACAGACAGGGAGGAAGTCTTTGCAAAGTTTAAATGTATATTGAAAAACAATTCTCTTTTGCACACAAAACATCATAGCTAATGCAGTTAGTTTCCTATATCAATTCATTTACATTCATCTATAGCCGTGGACTGTCACACTCAAACATAGCATGACGTGTCATCGGATAAAGAGAGCTCGACTGCTAAGTGTTTAATGTTCTGCTAAAGAAACAAAGCAGCCATTTTTTTTACAATATTTTGAAAAATGAAGTTTGGGCTTTTTTTTCTCTCTTCTGTCTCAGCACAGATTATGAGGTTCAACAGTTATCTGTAATGACTCGAAATGTGACCAGCGACGCAAACTGTAGATTTGAAATGGTCCTTTCTTCTTTCCAGCCTAGCTCTACACTTGTTGCCTCTTTGATTTGCCAGTGGAGTATAGAGGAGGATTTGATCTCACTTGTTGCCTGATGAGCGTGACTTAAAGAGTGGAGAACATGTTTGCAGACACAGCCCAACACACTGCGTCCCATGCAAACAGTGAGACATTGCCCCTGGTGAGAAAGAAAAAGGCCCAATTAATAAAGTAGTGTTTTTTTGGGGGTGGGGGTGGGGGCTAGCTGGCTGGCTGGCTGGCTGGCTAACTTGGTCATGTGCTGTCAGGGGGCCGCTGGCTTTACATAAGAAAGTATTTTATTACCCATTGGAAAAATGTGTAAAGGACGAAATTGCACTGAAGTCATGGAAGAAAGCAATGCATTTCAATGTCATCTGTTTAGGTTTAGGCAATTAATTAGCTAGAATCTTGTAGGCCTAATTAGATTGTATGTAAGACCCAGGTGGCGGCAAGTTGTACAGTCAGTACACTGTCAGTGAGTCGGCAGCATACAAAGTGTAAGGAGGGTCAACCTAGTTGAGCAATGAATCTGCAACCAAGTTCAAATTGAGTGTAATAAACTTAAGATGAAATTGGATATTAGAGAGAAATACCACATGTAATGCTAATGAAGTGTCTCTCTCTCTCTCTCTTGTGCAGTATAAACAGCCTAGTTGAAAACAGCCCCTCACCACGTCTGTTAGTGGTGTAATATGCTCTGCTCAACAGATGTGAGAATCCTCTCATTGTCTGGGAATTCCACCCCTTTTTTTAAAATGCATTTCACACTACAGTCATTGTACTGTGTCTGTCTTTATCAGCACCAGTTTCTTCCTTGATGTTACATTGGGAAAAGGATGAAAGAAAATCGGCAGTATAAACGACACAAATGTCCAACCTCACCACCTTCTCACTGGTTTCCCCATCTGGTGCAAAAGCTTATTCTAGTGTGACGTGGAATCTGTGTATTGTTCTTCGACCCACACTGTCAACAACCTACTCGCGTCACGTCTGTATCAGAAATCAATACATTGTATTCCCCATTCTCTGCACGGCACTTAACTATCAAATCCAGTTGAAAACACCTTAACATAATCTTAAAAATAAATAAGAAGATCAATGCGTAATGATCTGGAAGAGTTTGAGTGACGTCATTGTAAAGTCAAGTCAATCCCGCCAATAAACAGCTGTTGACGCGTGCATGGAAGTGGAAAAGTACCAAGAACTGGAAAGATGGCTGCTGTGTGTGTGTGTTTGTTTTTTGTAACTGTTCTTTGGTTGTCAGTGGGGCAGTGACAGAATGATTATGCCTGTAATGTTTTGAAGTTTCACAAAAGTACTTGACTTAAAGAGTGTAGTGCACATAGGGCTGGGCGATATGACGATATCATATCGTGGACGATATGAAAGTGTCTACCGGGAGAGATTTGGCCATACCGTTTATATCGCGGAGAAAAAAAGTTCATGTGGCGGGAGCATAGATGGAGTGGGAGGCAGCTGTCCCTCCGAGTCCCTATAGTTACACTGCAGTTACACCGCCGCGCCACACGGGGGCTCTGCAGTTCTGGGCTGCAATACAGCTTCTCTACCCGCAACAGAAGAAGCCTCATCTGTTGCTCTAGCTGTCTAGCTCATGGTCTAGCTCCGGTGCGCCGTCACTTTACAGTTAACAAACCAACTCCGTGTCACGGTGGCAGAGCAGCTGGTTTTAACGGTCAAAAATGTCATCGGGCAAAGGAAACTTGCTTGCTGCTTCAGAGTGTTGTTGCCGTGACGCAGAGTTGGCTTGTTTTAAGCCGCAAACTACATGGTTAGCTCTCGTGAGCTAGCTGGCTAATAATGACATCTTTAGCCTACTCGGGGCTTCACCCCCGTGCTGTTATTGTTGGAGACAGCCAGCAAAGCTGGTTTTATGTAACTTTAAAACATGTCAAACTTGAAAATATTATTTGTGTTGAAGCTGGAGTTAAAGTATTACCAGACATTTGCTCATTAGTTAATTTTGACAGCTTTTTTAAATTAAGATGAGCAAATACTGCAGGAAAATTCAAGTCTTTCATTATTTTGATATAGGCTACTATCAATTGGAAAATGTAGGCTCTTTGGTTGATGCTGTCATTTTTATTTTGCGCTGACAGACTAAAGCCAGACTGGTGTGGTATTTTGTATGGAAATTTAAGTTTCAAGCAAAAGATGAAAATAATCTAATGTGATTAAAGTTCAGTACGGTTATTGTAATCCATTGAATTTTAAGGAAAAATACTATATCGTGATATATATCCATATCGTGATATAAAATTACCTATATCGTGATATAAGATTTGGTCCATATCGCCCAGCCCTAAGTGCACAGCACACACACTTTTGGTTCAGTCAGAGAATTTGTGTCGTATGGGTTATAGTTTGGCAGCCTTACATGGCAACATAATGAGATTTTCAATATGAATGCCAAAGTCAATGTATTTCAAGCTTTTTTTTCACAACTCTGTGCGTTTGTTTTCTTATGGATGGCCTGACTTGAAGAGGCAAAGAATGTCTTCAGCTGGAAAATTTAATATTTTTTCACTTAAACCATATCCCATAATATGTTTGCTCAATTAGTGAATTGTTGTAATAATGTCCTTGTTTTGGAACATATCCTAAAAGTCAAACGGAACAAAAACACTTGTTTGTGTAATGCTGTTTCCTGCAGACAGCGTAACATTTAGAGCATTGTGTGTGTTCTAAAGCACTGGTAGCAGCATTCAGACATGTTTTGCCCATAGCAGTCATAGCCTGAAGGGATGACGGCAATGGTGACCAGGGCGTTGCACCAAATTCTGGGCCCCTATACAGGAAGTCCTGATGGGCCCTCTGAGAGGCGGTCTCTATGTTTGTCTATAGTCCAAAACGTATGAGTGACTGGTCCCTCTCTGAGCCAGATAACAACACAATGTTTCTATTGATGAATGACCAAATCATTACGCGTACTTGAACACAACCCCTGGTCTAATGACTCTTAATAAACATGCACACACACAGTGTTTCTCACAGGAATTTGGGAGACTGTGTCGTGGACCCTGGACCTTCTAGGGGGGTCCGGGGGAATGCTCCCCCGGAAGATTTATTTTTAAATGTTTAAGTAAAATTCATCAATCTGGTGCACTTTGAGAAGAAAACTAAGGCTAAATCAACTGTTTCCTATGTAAACTATTTAGTACTATTTTCTGGAATAATTTATAGACACAGAATGACCAAAAAGCAGAATGACCAAAAAGCCCCGAACAATGTTATTTAAAAAATAGCAAAAATGTACTGACGAATGAAAGGCCCCTGATATATATATTTTTTTCCTAAATAACATTTTTCGGGGCCTAAATTGAGCCAGTAAAAAAAATTAAATAAATAAAATACGTTTTTATATTTTTTGGGTGCAGCCCCCCTCTGCCTTGGGCCCCCCAAGCCTGTTCGCAGTCCTACGGCCCTGAACGGAACTGACCATCGTCAGATGCTCATAATTACCGAGTAGAAGTTGAATGCGTCATAATACAATACAATGCAGCCTCTGAATGGGCGCATAGGCTACTGGAGCACTGTCAGACAGTAATATGTGTAAAACACATAGTCACTGTAGTAGTAACGTTCAGTTATTATAACTACAGTAGGAACCGTTGCTCTACAATGAACTGGCGACCTTTTTTTTTTTCTTAAATTAACTGGCGACTTGATCAGAGTGTAGCGCGGCCAGATGACAGCGAACGTAGGCTCCAGCCTGCGCCCCGTCAAAGGTAATGTTATGAATAAACAAGTAGTAGGGTAGGCCTAATTGTTTCAGCCTCCCTCTGTAGTTTTACTCTCACCATTCTTAGAAAAACTGTTTTTGATGTCCTGGGCCCCTGCTCTGCTGCTCATAGCCTACTCTGGTCTCCTTCTCATCTCTTTTCTGGTGTGCGAGCTTGTGCTTTTTTGGGGGCATCCTCGCCTGCTGGAGTTCACTTCGCTCGCGCTCACTTAATTCCAATGAGGAAGAACGAACCGCGGGGTGGACCAAACCATTTTTTAAGAAGGGGCCAAGGGGGTTATTGAAATGATTACAATTAGAATATTGTATGACTTGTGGCTTTGTTCTAATTCGGACTCATTCGTATGATTATATATTAGTTCACTGTATAGGCCTACACAATAATTTTGTCATAGATTCTACTGGGGGCTGTGTGGGCCCTAGCTGGCTGTGGGCCCTTATAATCGTCATAACCTTTACCCCCTTAACGACGGCGCTGATGGTGACAATATGAACATAGCGCCTCCCTCACTACAATGTTACATTATCAAGGGACCCAGTTCTTCATGGTTTTTTCCGCCATGTTTGAAAAAAGACAAACGATTTAATCAAAAGACGTCTAGACATTTTTATTTTTAAAGGAGCAGCGGACCTTCCTGGGCAGTATGAGTCAACTATAACCCCATAGGTTAACTTTTGTTAAAGCAAGGATATCCTGCTCTGACTAATGTGAAGTAAACTCATGGACCACTGCAGTCTTTTCTCTCATTGGTTTCATTCTATTTGTAACTTTTTCAGATATTCTTCCCTCTGGACCTTATCTCCTTTGTCATGCGCTGGGGTGTGCCATTTGGCTAGATGCCTTGTCTGCTGAAGATCATTAGAAGCGATTTATCACTGCAGAATCTCTTTATCAGGATTGCTGGATTACTTTATTATTTTTTTCAAAATAATTATGAATTGATCAACAAACTTTGACAATTGGAGAAGAGTAAAACAAATCATCCTCTACAGATGCTCAGGTCTTCTTTTCAATAAATAGATCCTAATAGGCTTTCCTTAAACTTCTTAAACTAAAAATGTAAACATTGTCCACCTAACGTATGCAGTGTGAGTTCCAGTTGCAGAGCCAGTTGAACAGCTTCCTCTTGAGCTGGTTTGGCCTCACTATGACACACAGTGTCTTTCTCTTTCTCCCCCATGGCATGGGCTTGTTGCCTTGTTCTCAGGGTGGTTTATGACCCTGAGTTGACCAGTGGCTGACCATTTAACCTTTCAACGACCTTGCAAAGCCTGCTCAGTCATATAGAAGCATATTTTCATTGGCCAGTGCTCTGTAGACCTGGACTACCACTCCTTCCTACACACTTAAATGGTAGAAATAAAATGCATTAAAGGAACAGTTCAACATTTAAGATTTGTAGCTTTTTGCCTCACTCTCCGGCTCTAGAAAAGGTAAATGTAAACCATTCCTGTAACTTTGCTTGCATTTTTGATTTTAGAAATGGGCAAAGGTCGCTCATCCAGGTCAGCTAAGTTCAAACACTGGTAGTCAAGGGGAGCAGGTCAAAATTATAGACTTAACATCTCTAAGTGCGTGTGCATGAGCACTGTGTTCTTGTTGGGACATGTCATTTAAAAAGGAAATACATACTGGAAGGAAACCAGGATGTGACAGTCATGTATGTATTTGATTCTAAAATGACATGACATTAAAGATAGGGTGGGAATCTCTTGGCACCTCACGATTTGATTCGATTCTCGATGCAATTTTTTTTTACGTACATACCTATGTGTGATTTTCAAAAATATATTTATATACACATCTGAGTTTGCTCCTCAGAGTTTGCTAATCACTTCCTACTTTTGTGATGATCATTCAATACAATCAACAGATGAATTGCCTTCTGTAATATAGTATTAGAGAAAAAGCTTTTCTAGTCACAAATATGACTTTCTATGACCAGTGCAATAATCAATGCAGCTTTCAACACAATATGGGAGTATGTAAAAACTAAACCGATTCAGTTTAATTTTCTTTCTACTCTTGTGAATCATGTTTCTATAGGATTTCTATTCTATTATTTTCTATGTCATTTCAACACATTGTGCAAAAAGTATGGCTTGGAATTCAGCTCTCATACAAAAACGTAAACAGACACAAAGCCAGTGCAGGTCATATGGGTTTGCTGCTCTCTGCCCTTTTGTCGCCACTTTTAACAACTCGCACTTGTGTGGTGTGCATGCGCAGTGGCGCAGGAACTACTAATATTAAATACTAGTAAAAAAAAAAAGTAAAAAAAAAAAAATAAAAAAAAAATTATAAATCGATTATTAACTTTTATGAATCGATTCGGAATCGTTCGAGGGAGAATTGCGATTAATCGGAAAATCGTCTTGCGAGTGTTGAATGGTTATTGTCCTCTATTGAGTGACCCTCACGCCCATGATGCAGCCTGCACTCTGCCCTCATAGTATTCCAGTGAATCAGCCTTTCTCACATCTCCAGACTTCAGCACTTTTTATCAGGCAGACAGACTATGTGAACATGTGCAAATCACCCTCATTAAGGCCTAGGCATGAGGTGCAGAGCTGAGCACACACAGACCACAGACGTGACGCACAAACACAATATATGTCACCTTCCCCCCCCCCCTTTTTCCACATAGAAAACAAACCCCAAACACCACCAGGCCGCAAGTCACAGCTAGTGGGGTGATGTTTTTACATATTGACCGCAGCAGTAGAGGAATGAATACAGCCATGATTGCTTTGGGGGATTTAGGCTAGACCAAAGAAGTCTGTCGCTTGAATTATTCAAATCGGCAGCCTCTCATTGTGTAAAACTTTTGCAGCTGTGTTATTTTAAAAGGCATCACTTTCCATTAGTCCAAGCCACAGAGCTGGAACCCTACTGTAAGCTACATGTGGTGCTCTTTCATCCCCGTTTCTGTCAATGTTGTTACAGGAACATTTTGATGTTAAATACATTGCATAACATACTACTGACACGGACTTGTCTTTCCTTTTATATTGGAATGAGCTGACTCTACATGGATAAAGGGTCAATAGAGCCCACACATTACTTTCTTTCTGAAGTAGACTTACACTGACACAGATTAAGGATGTTTAAGGAAGTGGTTGTTCAGGTCAACAGGGATATCCAGTTTGGGTTATCAAAGGTTTTCGTAACCTATGATAACGCAAATTCCTTTTTAAAAGCCCTCCTGGCCCTAGCAGAAAGCAGACCCATGTTATGCTTTCGGCATTTTTTTCTACCTTTTGAGGTAATTCCGAAGAATATTATTTGTCATTGTTTTGTATGGTTGCAATGCTAATAAACATACATTTATATAATGCAAGCATATCTTTAAAATTTAATGTACATTCAGAACAGATTAGAAAAAAGGTGCAATTAAATATTTTTGAATCAATTGCAGCTAGGGCTGTGCGATATGACCAAAATCTCAAATCCCGATATAGGAATTTCATATCCCGACAACGATACATTTGACGATATAGCATATTTTCTGTAAATTCAATTAATAAATATAAAAATGTTATATAAATAATTAAATTCTCAACAAATAAAGTATTTACCCATATTTGATTATTTTCTGCTTTAATTCAAACGCAAATTTTCAAGCTTTCAACAAAATAGAAAATTGCAAATGTGACATTTGAGTAGTTTTGGGCAGTGTGGGGTTTCAGGACACAGAATTGAATGAATTGGTGGATTCCACGCTAGCTCATTAGCCTAGTGAAGCTACAGACATCGCACAGCCCTAATTGCAGCCCTAATCTTAAGGAAAGCCAGGTATCTCCAGATGCTCTGGACTGGAGGCCGGTCAAAGTGAAAGTGTGTAAGCAGAACAGTGGTGCAGCGGAGTGAGGCTTTTTCTCCTAGTTATGGTTCAAAGTAACACAGACGTCACTGCTATCATGTTAAAGCCCCACAGAGGAGCCGTGTTGTTTGTCAGCAGACAAAAGAATGGCCTCCCTCACACTGGTAATTACAGAGCAGGGCTGTCACAGACCTGTTATTATTAAAGAACACATTCATCTTCCACTACTTGAGGGCTTATGTGCATTTTGCCCACGGCTGCAGATTTCCAGGCACATTTTGCTTTGTGAGTGGGGAAATGCATTGTCCTCCACGCATGGCCCGGCTGTTTGTCAATACCCCACAGGGCCAATTCAGCTTCTGTCGTCGCTGTTCGAGCACACACATGGTCAAGAATGATTGATTAGGCTCTTTCTTGGTTAGCCCACACTCTACTGTAGATGGTTGTATACATCTCTTCTGGTGGATTAAGCACAAAATAATACCTTTTTTTATTTTGCCTGCCCTGAATATGTTGTATTATAAAACATATTCAAAGTTACTTTGGATCTCAAAGAAATAACAAACGAAAGGAGCAACCGCCAAAGAACCACTTTTGCTGGTGCTTTATTTATTTATTTTCATCCTAGCATCTTCATGTGATAATGAAAATGCCCAGGGTTCGACATAACGTATAGCCCGATGGCCCGGGGCCAGTAAAATCATATGCAGGGCAAGTTGATTGGCCAGTCACTGTCCCGCCCGGGCCAGTGACTGGCCAATCACAGTTCAGTATCTTTTTGTAGACTACATCATGGTTCATTGAAATGCGCGTTGAGAGTCGGAATGAAAGCAGTGTTTATTTAAGACTCAATATAATAAACCTAATATAAAATATATTCTATTAATGAAAGGCCAGTCGACAACCGATGCGTGGGCGTTTTGACATGCGGAGCAACAAGCGGGTGCACTCTCGCTCCGTTGGCAGAGCTGCCTACTGTCCGCCTGCGAGTCGACAAATCAATCGATTTGCTTTGCCCCCTTTCTTTCTTCCCACAGCAGAGGTTGAGGTGCAGAAAATGAAGTGATCACTGCGCTTTTCCTTTATCTGTCGCCGTAATGTTGCAGTATTTGCATCAAAGCCCCAATGGTAATACAAATGAGAGGCGTTATTTAAACGCTGTGAATGCGTCTCCGGTGATTGTGTCGGTTGTAGACAGAAACGAACGGAGGGACTCACTGTACTGTTCCTATAGTCGCGCAGTTTGGCACTGTGTTTTCAGGCTCGAGACATTCAATCAGATCGCGGAAGTCTTTCCCATTGAAATCGCTAACGGGGAGAATATCCCCGGTTTATTATTTTAGCCACAAACCACAGTTCATCTGCGCGGCGGCTCACTCACTCGCTGGCGAGATCACACGGTGAAACGCTGCTGTGATCGGACGAAGGCATTGTGTGTTTCTAAGGTGATTTAACGTCATAGTCATAGACGAGCGTTTAACTTATGCTGCATATTTTGCACTGCATTGTTTTTTATCAATAGTTTGAAAAAATGGTCCCACACCGGACTCTTATGTGAAGCTGACACTTCATGGAGAAGTGACGCACCTGCAGCGCGCTCACGACTCCCATTACAAAAACGCCATAACCCACTGATTTTCGGATTTCTATTCTATTTTTAAAGTCAACTTGAGCGCAAGTGGAAAACCGGTCATTCGGTCGACACATTCACATCCCTAATGCATATAGAGAAAGTAATAAAAACAGCCTACCACACCACAAAGAATGATCAGACCTTCATCTCTTATTTTTTTTTAATGTTTGAACATGACTTCTGCAGGTGAACTATTCATTAAACTGCCCAAATTCAAGAATAAAAACAACCATCAAACTACTGGACTTTAAAATACTGGCCCACTCTTTCAACATACTTTCAGTTGTAGGCTTCTAATTCAATATGTTTCCTGGTATTATATTATGTGTATGAGCAATATCAACATTTCATATAATTAACTAAAAGAAAAATAACCAAATCTAAAGGGAATATCTATACTGTTACAGTATAGATATTCCCTTTAGATTTGGTTATTTTTCTAATACAGGTATTATAATTATTGACACTAAATTATGAAAAAAAAAAAGTGTGTGCAGGGCCAGTGAAAATATACAAGGGGCCAGTAAAACTCGGATCCACTGGCCCGGCGGGCCAGTAGGAAAAAAAAGTTATGTTGAACCCTGAATGCCTGTTTATGGATGCAGCGCTTGCCTTCCTGTTTCTCTACCAATGTAAGCAGTGGTTGGGACAATAAAGCCCCCAGGTTAGCAGCTATTCTCCTGGGTGTACGAGTGTCTTCTGGGCTCATCAGTAACACTGCAGATACCATCAACATAAAGCAGGAAGGACGTAGAGGAAGAAGTCGAAGCCAACACCCCCTTGGCCACGGCACACTTGGGAGAGGTGTGCCAGAGAGAACGGCACGGATGCTAATGAGATGACACATGCACAGATATGCAACCTGAGCTGGATGACGTAGTCCATGCGTGACCCCTCTTCCCCACAACAATTGTAAACAATGGCAGCAAGAGGTTCACGAGTGGGTTCCGGTGCGATCGCAAAGTGGAGAGTTTGCTAGAAAATTGGGCCGGCGACAGTATTCAGTTGCAGCCATGGTCGGAGCTGACCCACAAAAATGTGGAGGTGTTTGGGGCAAGCCGCGACTACTGTTGTTCTCCATTGTTGTTCTACTAATTCCGGTAGCGAGTACGCTTGGTGATGACGTATGTATCGTATTACGACGTGATGACGTATGTATGATAGAGCAATCGTGCCCGGGCCGCGGCCTTTGGGAGCAGTGTGATCACGGGCCAGCGGGGGAGTGGGGAGGGGGGCCAATCGTACTGGAGCACGGAAAAGGCAAACTTGCCTAGTGTGAGTGCGCCCTAAGTGCCCAGTCATTTCAATACAAGATGAAATCATACTTATACTCTCTCCTTGTTTGTCCTCAGGTGGTTTCTGATGCTGCAGGCCAAGGGGTCACCATCACTGGCAGCAAGACCTTCAACAACTGGAATTGGCCCAATGCCGTTATCTTTGCCGCCACTGTCATTACTACCATCGGTAAGTCCTGCTGGATGGAGCTCTGATGGCCAAAAGAGGCAGATTTTCTCTTTTCCAAACATTACTGTCATGTCTAAAGGAGACATCATATTGAGTGTTTGTGCACACATATTTTGGTATTTGGTGTCCCTACCAGCCCACAATACAAGCGGAAATAAGACAAGTCAGTTTCTTTTGGGCTATTTAGGTAAGACAATGTGTGATTCAGCATGCTGTTCATACTAGAATAGTGTTGTAATTTTAGCTTTTGTAACCGTAGCTCATTAGCATATTACACCCCCGAGGGCTAACTCCAAAATGACATTCCAGAGACTGTGAAGCTCATGCTTCCCATAGGTAGGCCCACCTGAGGCTCCTGATGTAACCTGCTGTCAAGCAGCGAACACTCCAATGTGGGTTTTTCAATAGGAGGGGCAAATGCATAAACGGAGCGTTTCAGACAAATATATGATGAAATGGGCAGTGTGAGAAAATGTATGTGTTTTTTTTGTTTTTTTTATATGGAAAACCATGAAAACTCCTTCTGGTGAACACCCAAAATACAAATTTGAACTTAAAAATGAGCATCATATGTCCCCTTCAAGTGATCGTAAAGAGTAGTATTACAGCTGTTGGTAAAAACATGCACCGGCCTGTCGGGCAGACTTTTTCAGCAGGGTTCCAAGTAGGGGTGTGAACGTTTACAAAAATTTCTAACCGTGTACACGACGGAATTTTTTTCGTGTACACGGTTAACCGTGACGTCATTGTCCTCGTGCGCCCACCGTCTTGTAGCCGCGCGGGCACACACACATACGCGTTCGCCTTACATGTGTTGGCCGTCATTATCGCCCTTCATTAATTTCCTGATAAATATAGCCTATCGCTTTGTACATGTCCACATTTATGAGGGTGAACAGGTGTTATAAAGTTCGGGCTACTTACGCGCGTAATTCACTTCAACCGGGTAACTTTAGTCTTTAGGTTATCTTTCATCACTCGTCCGTGGCTGTTACTCGAGCACGGCGCCTCCCCGTGTGTGTGTGTGTTTGCGATTATACACACAGTCACACACACACGCCGAGGGACAGACAGATTGGGTCGACTAGCTTTTATCATACCCAAGTAGTTTATTAGTGATGTAAAATCAATAAATGCGTGTCTTCAGAACGTATTTAAAAACTTTGAGGAAAAAAAAGAACATTTAAAATGTTTAAGATTTTTTTAAAGGGTTTTCGTTTATTGATTTTCCCTAAACGGTTATGATTTACTAAACGGTTAAACGTGTACACGTGCACACCCCTAGTTCCAAGCAGAGTGTGTATGAATGAAATGCACAGGACAACAACACAGTGAAAAGAAAAACCATATGCTAGTGGTAGTGGCATGTTTTTTGAATGATCCTTCTCTCCCATGTGACACCATACTAAAGAGATATAGATAGTAACAATCCTAACCACACTATGTCACTGTTTTCAAGGCTATGGGAACATCGCCCCCAAGACGCCAGCAGGCCGTGTGTTCTGCATCTTCTACGGGCTGTTTGGTGTGCCTCTGTGCCTCACCTGGATCAGTGAGCTGGGCAAGTTCTTTGGCGGCAGGGCCAAGCACATGGGCCAGTTTCTCACCAAAAAGGGATTCTCACTGGTAAGTTGATAGGAGCTCTTTTGTCTTTCTCTTTGTGGGGTAAAGGACTTGGATCTCTCTTTGTGGCGTCTCTCAACCTGAACCAATGCTTTGTGTTTTTCTTTCCTAGAGAAAGGCTCAGTTTACCTGCACAGCCATCTTCCTTCTCTGGGGTGTGCTGGTCCATTTAGTCCTCCCACCTTTTGTCTTCATGTCCCAGGAGGGTTGGACATACATCGAAGGCTTGTACTTCTCATTCGTCACCTTGACTACAATCGGCTTTGGGACTTGGTAGCAGGTAGGCACATTTGATAAATACATTTAGTGTTTCAACTAAAAACCAGAAAACCTGTAGTTACAAGCATAAATAAAAGGCACATTTAGAAGTTTGTTTGAAAATGTATCACAAATCGGACAATTAACAACAATTTGTTTCCGTCCTTTTCGCCAGGTGTGGAGCCAAATAAAGAATACCCGACTCTGTACCGCTACTTTGTGGAAGTGTGGATCTATCTGGGCTTGGCCTGGCTGTCTCTGTTCTTCAACTGGAAGGTGCGCATGGTGGTGGAGGCCCACAAGGCCCTGAAGAAGCGCCGGCGGCTGCGTAAGCTGTCTCTGGAAGAGCTGCGGCACTACAAAGAGTCCCACAAGGCCTCGCTCCGTCTGCCGCCCACGCCCAACGACGTCAACATCTTCAGCTTCCTGTCCAAGAAGCAGGAGGGCTACAACGACCTGATCAAACAGATCGGCACCAAGCACGATCGCCGAAGCAACGGCAGCAAAGCCAACCCCACCGGTAGATCTAAAGACATCAATCGTTCCAAGAGCTGCAATGACGCTCCCATCTTCAACGGTCACACTATCCTCAGCCTGGACCGCTCGCCGCGCCAAAAGAGACGCTATAGCTTCAGTGACCGGGTCACCGTGGCTTTCTCCAAGTCCAAGAACTACCTGCTGGGCTCGGACAACGGTCTGCTGCTCACCGAGGACCAGGTAGGGGACGAACTAGAACTGGAGCAGGGTCAGATGTTTGAGAACCAGCTGGACAAAGAGGTGGAGCTGGAGAGTGGAGGGCTGGGAGACTGTGGGGTGGGCGGCAGGAGGACATGGGACTCCAAAGACTACCATCCGCTAACCTTCCAGAACGCTAACATCACCTTCATAGACGAGGAGAACTTTCTCAGTAATAACATAGAGGAGGAAGAGGAGGATGATGATGACTCTAAAGCTAAACTCTCCATCACCACGTGTGACGAGAACATTGAGACACTCTCCAGAGAGGAGCACAGCTCTGAATCTGAAGGCTCCGTGTTCACCAGTGACTGTTCGGAGCACGGACACTCCTATGAGAAACTTGTAGAGGAATACGCCAAAGAGGAAAATACAGAATCTTGATGTTGGACTGTGTTGGGTCTTTTGAAGTATGTGGTGCCTTCCTAATATGAATGCTTGAAACGGAGATCAGACATCCCAGTGCACTTTTGGGGGGAGTCAACAATGAAAGACTGCAAAGCCCAGATCAAATTTCTAATGAATGGTTTGCTACTGGTGTCACCATTTTGACTCTGTTTTAAAGTTGAGCGTCCTCTACTCTTAGACAGTTATGTCCCACGTCTTGATGACTGTGGACAACCGTGTATGACATGAAATCCCCAGTGAGTATTAACATTAACATCTGATCTATTTATGCATTTTTATACGGTTTGAGAAAAAAACGATTCGCCAAACATTTATTGTAATGTCCAAACCAATAACGATTTTTCCACAAGAGCTTTTTTTCTACTCCATAGGCTGAAAAGAAATTATATTTGGAAAAAGTGTTTGAATTTCCCATAGTTTTTTTCTGTGCATATGCACCATATTGGTGTTGTAAAAAATATATTTATTAATATGAAGGACATGGAATGTGTCTCCGTTGCACAATTCCACCAAATGAGGACAGTTTAAAGTCCATCTGAGTACAGATTGTCTTATTAAAACCTGAGCCAAACACTTGTCCTTAAAGAAAGTGAAGGGGGTTAAGAGCCAATTCGCCCCTTTTTTTGTCCCTCTGGTGTTTCATATGTTTCTATTGTAAATTCCTTGATTCCATGTTGTGTGTTTGTGAGAGATTGCTGTCTATTTTAACTCAAAGAAACGTTAGAATTGTGTGTGTGCGCTAAAGGTCATCAGTGATGCATGGCAACTTTGGGCTATCTAGAACCAAAAGATATATATTATTTTTTACAAACGTTTAGCAAAATCTCTTAACTTGGCTTTTTTTCTTTCTGTTGTCAGCGTTTTCTGTACTGCTGTAGAAAATGTGCCTTGGAAACCATCCAATTGTGACATACGATAGAGTCCTCTCACGATACACTCAAGCTGCTTTAGAGAGCACAAACTAAACACTTTTATTTTGCTGCTGACAGCGTGTTTAGTGTCCCATCTGGAGCGTCCACCGTGGCAGTGCATTGTGGGGAAGAAACGAAACCTTCACAGCAACAATATTCCGACTTTTTGTCCTTCCTTTCACTTCACTGTATTCGCTGTGTATATATTGTCCGAAAAGCCCATTCAGTGCCCCCCGCCCCCACAAACACAGCCCTACTCAAGACACTGCCACGCTTTTCTATTCCGTTTGCCTTCGGGGGCTAGCACTGACATGAATGACTGAAGTAGCTCTTATGACGGGAAGCCAAGGATAACTTGTAACCAATCGATGCTCTCGTGACGTGTGTTTTTTAGTCATGAGACATGAAGTCAGCAGTATTGCTTTTAATAACTGTAAAAGTATTTCCCCAACCCGTTTCATGTGAACACAGCTGTCCCTACCAACGCTGGTGGGGGCAAAATCTAATGTCCATCGCTTTTCAGTCTGACTTTTTTTAAAGGGCCCCTGGTTACGCTGCTCACACCCACTGCTGCCTTTTGCACATGTTAAACCTGCAGTGTGTAGAATTTTGGGTTTTATTTCCTTGCAGATTTTGTAGAAAATAATTATAATATCCATAAGTACGTTTAATTAGTGCATAATAGCTGATATTTAGAATTATTATTTTTTTCCTTAGAAAGGGTCTCATATATGTCCATATTTCTCCATACTTTGGACCAAGGCCTTGTCACCGCCATTTTGGAAGTGTCATAGTTGAAATGTCATCAGGTGCATTGGTTAAAATTTAGAATTGTTCTTGTCCTTGAAGGCCACTGTAGCTTCTGTTATTATTCGAAAGGGGTGGGGTTACCCAGGGAGTGTTGCATTCTAGAACTTTCTAGAACTTACTTGATGATGTCATATTACACACTGCACCTTTTAACCTGCACGCCAAAAACTTGAAACAGTGTTATTTTGAACAGTAAGATGGCAGCGTTTTGTAGTGTCACACTTTGTCCCTTTAGGGGCTCCGTACTTTTTCAATTCAAACCGGTTGGATAATATTCTGTAAATATAGTCCTGTATTTGTGGCTTTTTATTTTACTTTTTTAACACATGGACCATATCACCTTACATCTTAACTTAACCCTAACTGTGCCTCACTGGTGACTGCATCTAGATAGAAAATGCTGTAACTCTAATGCAAAACACAGGTTATCCAGTACAAAATCTATTGAATGTACTTTTTGATAATTCACTTACTTCTTTCTTCCTGTTTTGTGTATTTCACAGAGACACCATTTTTTTTCATGTGAACATTCCTGTCTTTCTGTCATTGCCCCTGGTGTGTTAGTGCAGCGTTGTTTTGTAGCCGTGGTACTCGTCTTGACTGAATATCAAGCATGTCTCTAAAATATTAACTAGGAACAGGTTAGGCTGGTTTAACCTATTCTCCTTAGTTTTCTTCCATTGTGTAAAAACTCCAGTAGCCTATAGTTGTCTTTTTTATGGTTAAATTATTCATGTTTGTAAAAGTCTGTGTATTGAATGCCAAGCAAAGCTGTATATTTTATGTAAATAAACATTTAATAAAACTTGATGGTTTTTGTGATCATTATGACAAGGGACAATATATTAAAGGGGTTAGGCTGTACAACTCAAAAAATACAATGGGTGAGACGAGAATAGAATACTACGAGGTGCTGTTTATGCCATATCAAGAATGCATGCACACCTAGTAGCTTTCACCACTCACACACACTTTTCAAAAAGTTGTTTGTGCATGATTTTATGTATGTGCAAAACAAATGTGTTTTGTGTGTGTGCATGTATTCTTGATACATGGCATAGAGTACAGTACACCCATACTGTGCTCCTAACAAGCACCCAGTTGGCTTTTGGAGCGCATTTGCAGTCAGTGCGCCTATAGTGCGGACAGTCACATTTTCAAGCGTTTGGCACAGTGGTCCTGTGCTGCTGAGCTGTTATATAGACATTTGGACATTCATGGTCCAAAGACCAATGTGGGACTACAAGTCAGGGTATTATGGCCATAATCGTTTATAAAATGTATCTTAAGTATAAAAGGTGCTCCAAGGAACTTTGTGTGTATTAATTTTAGCACCACCTTTAGACCAAAGCGGTAGTGTTTTTACCACGCCAGCTGTTGTTCCTGGTTGAGCGTACCCATGACAAAGGCATTAAGAAAAACTAGATAAAAAACAGCATTCTTTGCACTCATGGTATAGGTTGTTGTTAAATGTCATTTATGATAATCAGAGAAAAAATTAGACTGTTTCTGAAATATTTAAAAGTTCCTCGCAGCACCTATAGATATGTTTTCTTGGGTCTTGTCCAGTCAAACTTGCATTAATGATTTTTTTACTAAGTCTAACGCACAAATGAAAATGTTAATGGAGAAAAAGGGTACCGTAACAAAAACACTTCACCCCAATGATGTCAACTGTTGTTTTTCTGAAATTAAAGTCCACATTCAGTGTATTCAGTGTCAACACGTTCCTGGTGCTAAACGTGCACATGGGCTTTCACTTTTTATCATAGTGACACCTGGCATAGCTCGTTATGCACACAAACCCCCAAGGTCACGCCGTCACACAAGTGAAACACACTGCGACAAGAGCACAAAGCTGGTATACACACATCCCGGGCCAAAACAAGCACATTTGAATACCCAAAAATGTGTTATACTATTATTCTACACAAACGGGTGAATTTCTACACATTATCTGTGCACGTCTAAAAGTCACCTGAAGCGCTCATGCTGGATGTTGGAGTGTCGGATAATGGTTGGAATGTGTTGTGAATTTGAATGTGCATGGAGCCGGCGGAGATCGGCTGTTGACATTATCCTGATCTGCCAAAGAAACACGAGATTAGAGTTTGCACAGCAGTCAGTTATTGTTGTCACAGCACAGGCTGTAAGTGAACACTACTGCCGTTATGGATTCCAACAGAAAAAACAGTGGTCCACCCACAGTGAAGAATTTACTTTAAAGGCCCGTCAACATTAACACATCAAAGTAGCTACGGGGAACTTTTATAATATTTTTTAAACAGTCTAATTGTTTTCCTGTGATGATCACACATGACATAACAGCACACGAGACCATCAGAGCAAAGAAAGCTATTTGTATAAAGTTTTTCTCAATGCCTTTGTCCGGTAACACCCACCCAGGAACAACAGCTGGCGTAGTAAAAACACTACCGATTGTGTCCAAAGGGGCCGCTAGAATGAACACAAGCTGAAAGTTCCTTGTAGCCACTTTAACATTTTACATGGATTTTCATAAACACAAAATGTTAAGTAACACATTGATTTAAAAACAAATCTAATATATACCCAAAACTAATGATTGCCTCTCAGTCAAATAGCACAGGAAACACTTTATTGCATTGCCACCATCAATGTTTGACAGGAATGGCTGATGTTGGATAAGCTTTTGCCCTTCCAAATGTTAAACGTCAACTGGTGATGGTTAGTGAACCAAGTCAAAGAGCAGGGGGCCGGCTGTTTAAAATGTGCTGAGCCCGGTGGAAAGCAGAATGTCTCCTGTTACTGTGGGATTCCATGCGACAACATAAATCAACCCCCCCACCTTCCCCTCCTCCCTTTATGTCCTCAAATTCCTCATTCCAAAGTGTGATGCAGTATGTACGCATAAATGAATATGATACTGTTATTGTTGTTCCACTAGCCCACTTTAAGTACAGGTTTGTTCCTTTATTATAGCCAGACAACCAGACAAGTCACATGACAGCTCACAGTCAGCGTCTTGACCTCCAAGCCACGATTCCAATATAATAGAATAGTTAGCCTAGTAGAGGCCAAATGTTTCATATCAATCTTTGTGTAAAGCCATCACTGAAAACGTGACCTCACTTGTTCTTTCTAAAAATCCATAATGTTAAAATTACTTCCGATGGCTTAACTTGTGAGTAGTCTCCGTCCCACTTAACTCCCCACTGCAGTACGTCGGACTATTCCGTATTCCATCATACTGTATGTCTGCAGAAATAATTCAGCACAAGACCGTTACACAGAAACGTATGAGAAGAGTGAAGAAGTAGAGAAATAAGGATTGAAAGAGAGAGACCCCATGCCAGTGTTTGCCTGAGGCCATGTGACAAGTAAATCCGCCCCTGATCATAGTTACTGACTTCCAGTGTGTTCTGAAGCTGTGCGGCCCCACATCTGTATTGTTTGGGTTCATTCTCTCACACACTGCTCTCATATTGGCATGATGGTTTTATCACATTTGAATAACATTAGCCTGCGGCAACAGAGCCAGCGACGCCCTACCGGTTTCTCATTTCAACATTGTTGAATCCTGATTGGTTCACGGCAGTATGTGGCTTCACCTGGCGTCTAACCTGCGGGAAGAGCACACACGAGAACACAAGGGAATAACCAGAACTTTTGGAACTTTCTAGCAGCTAAATTTGTGTTGGTGTAGGACCCCCATCCCCGTAATTCATACAAAGTAGCGTAGAACAGGTTTTCATAGGGACAGATTTCAAATTTTGAGAACAATATATTCCACTCCTGTTTGGGGACTTCTTGCAGCTTTACTTACTATGCTTTTTTAAGAATGTAATTGGACCATTGGTGAGATGTTGTAGATGCCTACCGAAGAAAGTTTTAATGGGCCGCAGCATGCGTCATCTAGGCTTACTGTGCAGCCACAGGAAGTTGGTCATGAAGAGAATCCCACAATACAATGTGAACTGTGAAGGCATCACATGGTGCTAGCAGTGTGAGATATGTATCCTGTATATCAAGCTTTCCCAGTGAGGATAAGGGAGCATGCAAGGATGCCTTAACTTCTCTCATTATGTAAAGAATTGCTGTTTGGGAGATGCCTTGGGACAGTGGAGACCAGCCAATTGTTCTTTGAGTTGTCACTATCTGATAGGCCTTTCACACCGGCAAAGGTGACAGTTCAGGTTCCGAAACTTACTTTTCAACCTAATATAAATTGGTTCCGAACCTGAAAAGTTGGTTCTCAGCTGGAACCAAAAAAGACTTGCCCTGCGTTCCGAACCGCATACTTTCTGCTATTTAGTATGGTAGAAAAAAGATTTAGGATATCCCGATTCTTGTGACCAGATTTAGGATGGATAGAAAGACGTCTACTACGTACATCCGGCCGAGATTTTTTGTTTTGAAAACAGCATGCTATTTGGGCGATTGTGACCCACAATCCAGTGTGCACCGGAAATTACGTCACATCGACGGAGCCTCCATATGAAAACAACCGGGGAGGCGACGGATATACTGTAAAAGCAAGAAGCAAGATCAAGGCGCAATGTTATGATGAAATACACAAGTAAGGGGGTCACGTGACGATGTCTGGCTAGAAGACGTGTTTCCACTGAGCCCCCGCTCCCACTTGTCTTTAAATACATTTTATTTCAAGTTATCGGTCCCATTTCGGCTGATCACATTAACTCAGTAGTGTAAGAACTAGCGGCAAGCAGAAAAAGTACAATTTTGACAACAAGTGATGTCGAAACAGACGAAAATCAACACACGAGGAATGGCTACTGCTGCAACTGCTAGCCAAAAAGCGGATTCGCCATTACTTTTCCGCTTCGGAGGAGCAGGTGAAGAGGAGCCCTCCCCGACGGTGAACACCGCAGCTCTGATTCGCGAGGTAACTCAAAACTTTGGCGACATGATGGAAGAAAAACTTTCCAAATTCACGGAGACTTTGGAAAAAATATCCACTACGCTGGAAAGCCAATCAAAACGCATCACCGAGGCCGAGCAGAGAGTGTCGGATGTGGAGGATACAGTAACCGGTCTACAGGGGAGGCTCGCTGAAGCAGAGAAGAAAATTATGCTCATGGCCGATGGCATGGATGATATGGAGAACCGCAGCAGGCGGGATAACATTCGTGTTCTCAATCTGAAAGAAAGCACCGAGGGAAAAAACCCCATTCACTTCTTTGAAGATTGGCTGCCTACCGTGCTTGGCTTGGAAGCGACTCCCGGTGTTAAAAGCCGCATCAAAATTGACCGGGCGCACCGGAGCTTGGGACCGCGGGGTGTGCGTCCCCGCCCGGTGATTTTTTATTTTTTTTTTTTTGTGTGTGTGTTTGATATTAATATCATATTGTGCAAATGTCAGTTATCATACAAAAAAAGGAATACAATGTTTTGGTCTAGATAATTAATAGCCTAAAAATGTAATCAGTTCATCTGGGAGGAAATCCGAAATTATCTGATCATGTCACATTCACATCCATGCACAGTGTGTATTGAGTTTATTTAAAAACAATTGGAAATGGGGCTGCCCTCAGTTGCCCATGCACTGTGTATAGTCTATAGCCTATTTCAGCCTCGTCTGTGGAAAAAAAGATACAGTAGCTGGACAACAGAGTTCTTCTGCTTCGTTCCTCTCACTGCATTTAAATGCATTCACTATAATACAGAGAAATACGTCCCGTAAAAGAAAAAGAGCTCCAAGCCCAACCCAGAGGACCCTGCATAATATTTAATTTTATATTAATATTTTTATGGAAAATCCATGTGTCCTTCAATAGCTTCTAATTCATCTGACCCAGTGTCTCCAAATTATTTGTTCACACAAAATTTCTCAGATTTAGCCTCTTAATTTTCCTCTCAAAGTGCACCAGATTCATGCATTTCACTTTAAAAAGGTTAAAAAAATCTCCCGGGGGGGCATACCCCCGGACCCCCCTAGGAGGGTCTGAATCTCGGCTTTCTAATACTTTCAACCAAAACATTGGGTGTGTGAATGATATTTAACAAACATCTATGGTTTCAGCAGCGCTAACATTGGAGGGGGGCCCCCTAATCATATTTCGCTTAGGGCCCCCTGAAGGCTTGGGCCGGCTCTGTCTTCATTCATCAGGATTTATCGTCTGCGGTTCGGGAGAGAAGACGAGCCTTCAACGGTGTGTGTCAGGCTCTGATCGAGAGAGGCATCCGCTTCAACATGCGCTTCCCGGCTACACTGGCTGTGAACCACAACGGCAAAGAACACAAGTTTGAATCACGAAGAGATGCAGAAAACTTTCTCAACACGCTGGAGTAAAGCCGGACAGGAGACGCCTTAAGGTGCGAACACACTGCACATCGCCGCGCGGCGAGTTTACAGAGAAAGTCAATGTATTTCGAGCGCCGCCGCACGAATCGGCGGCCGGCGGCGAGTGGTTCACGCGGCGCGGCCAGGGGCGGCGCGGCGCCGCCGCAGAAGTTGAAAATATTGAACTTTTCGCCGCCGGCCGCGCCGCGATAGCCAATCAGCGTTGAGCTCCTCCCGACGTCACTCACTTCGGGACCACGTGCACATTCAATGAGTCATCGGGCGGCGGGCGGCGGCCGGCGGCGGACACAAATGAGCCAAATGAGCCAAAATGATCAGGCGGCGCGGAACCTGCGATTCGCGCGGCCAACCGCCGCGCCGCGCTGTGCAGTGTGTTCGCACCTTTAAGTATGACTTTTTTCGTGCTTGATATGGGAGACTACATGGACACATATCATTAAGGTCTACGTAAGTTTAGTTTTGTTTTCGTTTTTATTATTATTATAACAGCAGCTATTTTGAGAGGACACTTCCACATACTACTTTAAAGGCACAAATGGTGACATGGCTTTACTATGTGCAATTATAATACGTTCAAGGTTTGCGTGGTTATTATTAAGTGATCTCATTATGCTCACTCTTGTAGGTTAATATTTAAGGAGGGGCTCTCTCTGTTCATTATTAACATAATTTGATACCTTATATTGATATGTGGCCGGAATAACAATAAGCAGATAACAAACTTTTTGTTGTGGGGGCGGGGGAGGGATATGGAGCTTTTTTTATTTTTTTATCTTGCTCCAGAAGTGGAAACTGATTTTAGCAGCATGTGCTCCTATAGTACTACCCAGTGGGTAGCTTTTTGTTTTTGTTTTGTTTTGTGTGTTCATATTTCTCATACTCTGGTATCTTCTTCATGTTTACATTATTCTCTGAGTATGAAGAAGGTTCTTGTTGTTTGTGTTCATACCAGCACAGATCACTCATTTCATGCGCCATATAACTCTGTACTGTGCTATGCTCATGGTAAGGGGTCATTTTCAGTTAGATATGGATCACTTTTATTTGTTTTATGTTCAATCATATAGTTAATGAGTAGCACAAAAATCATAACGTTAAATGTCAAAGGAATCAACCATGTTGTTAAGAGACGCAAATTGCTTTCCATGCTTAAGAAAGACAGGGTACAGGTGGCATTATTACAAGAGACGCATCTTACGGATATTGAACATTTAAAATTAAAGCGGGACTGGGTGGGTCAAATTTATTACTCTTCTTTCAATTCAAGAAGCAGAGGGGCAGCAATACTTATCCACAAACGTCTTCCATTTACACTAGATAAAGTTGTTTGAGATACAGAAGGAAGGTTTGTTATAATCACTGGGTTTCTATATGGTGAACGGGTTCTTATAGGAAGTGTCTATGCACCAAATACTTTTGATAGCTCATTTTATTCAAAGTTACTGGCTGATATTTCTTCCATATCCCCACCTTATGTAATACTTGGAGGTGATTTTAACTGTGGTCTGGTGCCTGAGATGGATTATGGCCCACCTAAATTCGGACCTCCATCTAAAATGGCAAGAGCTACGATAGAGCTCTGCTCTGATATTGGCCTTTTTGATGCATGGAGAATCACTAATCCACGAGGAAAAGATTTTACTTTTTTTTCTCGTCCCCACCATTCTTTTTCTAGAATTGATTATATCTTTGTTTCTAGACCGCTACTAGATAGAACCGGAGCTTGCTCCATTAACACGTGTTCTCTCGGACCACTCATCAGTCTCTATTGAGGTAATGCCACCTTACCATGACCCTTTTTCTAGACACTGGCGTCTGTATCCGTCTCTTCTTAGCAACCCTGCATTTGTGACTTATTTAGAAAATCAATGGGAACTGTTTATTTCCACAAATGACTCACCTGAGGTTTCTGCGTCTACTCTATGGGAAACAGGCAAGGCATTTCTTAGAGGGTCCATCATTTCTTACACGGCCGCAAAAAGGAAGACTACATTAGTGAAACAGCTAGAGCTTGAGCGAGATATTGTTAGCTTAGACAGAGAATTTAAAGCTTCTTCCTCCACATCTGTGTTAAAGAAATTAGAAGCAGCCAGATCTGCTTTAGATCAACTTCTAACTCAAAAAGCAGAATCAGCAATATTTTATGCCAGGCATAGACTGTTTGAATCCGGTAACAAACCTGGCCAGCTACTTGCTAGACTAGCCCAGGGCAAAGCAGGGTTCTATGCAATACCCTCGCTCAGAGACAGGAGGGGTCAACAACACTTTGAAACCAAAATGATCAGTAAAATAATGAAAGAGTTCTACCAACATTTATACTCATCTGAGTGTCAAAATACATCAGTTCCAAGGAAAAGTTTTTTTTGATAATATTAAACTCCCTTCATTATCTGAGGAAAGCAGAACAGATACAGTATCTCACAAAAGTGAGTACACCCCTCACATTTCTTCACATTTTTCTTTATATCTTTCCATGGGACAACACTGAATAAATGACACTTTGATACAATGTAAAGTAGTCAGTGTACAGCTTGTATAACAGTGTAAATTTACTGTCCCCTCAAAATAACTCGACACATAGCCATTAATGTCTAAACTGCTGCCAACAAAAGTGAGTACACCCCTTAGAAAAAATTTACAAATTGGGCCCAAAGTGTAAATATTTTGTGTGGCCACCATTATTTTCCAGCACTGCCTTAACCCTCTTGGGCATGTAGTTCACTAGAGCTTCACAGGTTGCAACTGGAACCCTCTTCCACCCATTTATGACAGCATCACAGAGCTGGTGGATATTAAAGACCTTACGCTCCTCCACCTTCTGTTTGAGGATGCCCCAAAGATGCTCAATAGGGTTTAGGTCTGGCGACAGGCTTGGCCAGGTCATAACCTTTACCCTCAGCTTTTTTAGCAAGGCAGTGGTCGTTTGGAGGTGTGTTTGGGGTCGTTATCATGTTGCAATACCACCCTGCGGCCCAGTTTATGAAGGTTGAGTGCACGTGGTCAGCGTCATACACAGAGGTTGGCTTTGGAAAATAGACGTATGAGTGCTGCCAGCATTGCTGAAGGGCTTGAAGGGGTGGGGGGTCAACCTGTCAGTGCTCAGACCATACGCCACACTCTGCATCATACTGGTCTGCATGGCTGTCATCCCAGAAGAAAACCTATTCTAAAGATGATGCACAAGAAACCCCACAAAAAGTTTGCTGAAGACAAACAGACTACGGACATGGATGACTGCAACCATGTCCTGTGGTCTGATGAGACCAAAATACATTTATTTGGTTCAGATGGTGTTAAGAGTGTGGAGCGGCAACCAGGTGAGGAGTACAAAGACAAGTGTGTCTTGCCTAGAGTCAAGCATGGTGGTTGGAGTGTCATGGTCTGGGGCTAAATGAGTGCTTCCAGCACTGGGGATCTACAGTTCATTGAATTCTAACATGTACTGTGACATACTGAAGCAGAGCATGATCCCCTCCCTTCATAAACTGGGCCGCAGGGCAGTACTGCAACATGATAACGACCCCAAACACCCCTCCGAACGACCACTGGCTTGCTAAAGAAGCTGAGGGTAAAGGTTATGGACTGGCCAAGCATGTCTCCAGTCTTAAACCCTATTGAGCATCTTTGGGGCATCCTCAAACGGGAGATGGAGGAGCGCAAGGACTCTAATATCCACCAGCTCCGTGATGTCGTCATGAATGGGTAGAAGAGGGTTCCAGTTGCAACCTGTGAAGCTCTAGTGAACTACATGCCCAAGAGGGTTAAGGCAGTGCTAGAAAATAATGATGGCAAAACAAAATATTGACACTTTGGGCCCAATTTGGACATTTTTTCTTAGGGATGTACTCACTTTTGTTGCCAACAGTTTAGACATTAATGGCTGTGTGTCGAGTTATTTTGAGGGGACAGTAAATTTACACTGTTATACAAGCTGTACACTGACTACTTGACATTGTATCAAAGTGTCATTTATTCAGTGTTGTTGCATGGAAAGATATAATGAAATATTTGAAGAAATGTTAGGGGTGTACTCACTTTTGTGAGATACTGTATGTGTAGGCCGATTACGGCCCAAGAGGTCCTGGATACAATTAAATCCTTACAAAGTGGGAAGGCTCCAGGTCCTGACGGTTTTGGTCCCGAGTTTTATAAAAAGATGGCAAAATTTGTGGTGGGTCCTTTAACTAACATGTTTATGGAGTCATTTGACGGGGGCTCACTTCCACCAACTTTAAATCTCGCCCATATATCTCTCATTTTAAAGAAAGATAAACCCCCTGATCTTTGTGCATCTTATAGACCAATAAGCTTGCTCGGGGTTGACTGTAAAATTTTATCCAAGCTTCTGGCTAGGAGGTTGGAAAAGGTGTTGCCCATCCTGGTGAAGCAGGACCAGACAGGATTTATCAAGGGTAGATACTCTCACTTCAATGTCCGACGGCTCCTAAATGTTATTCAATTCGCACAAAATACAAAAAACAAGGTTCTTGCAGTATCACTGGATGCTGAAAAAGCGTTCGACCGGGTGGAGTGGGAGTATCTTTTCGATGTTCTTAACAGGTTTGGTTTGGGTGCAGGCTTTGTTGAGTGGGTCAAAGTATTATACAAATCTCCGGCTGCGAGGGTCCTTGTGAATGGTTCGGTGTCTGACACTTTCCCCTTGTGCAAGGGTACGCGTCAGGGCTGCCCCCTTTCGCCTTTATTATTTGCACTCGCCCTCGAGCCTCTTGCAGAAGTTATAAGGACCCACCAGGGGCTTTCTGGTGTCAAGTTAGGAGACATTGAATACAGGATATCACTCTATGCTGACGATATATTATTGTTTATTACAAACCCTGAGAACTCCATCCCTACCTTGATATCAATCATTAATCAATTTGGCCAGATATCGGGTTATAAAGTTAACTACAACAAGTCAGAGGCCTTACCATTAGATGGCCCTGGGCCCTGGGCGGCCCCTGTCAATTTCCCTTTCAGGTGGTCGGTCTCAGGTTTTACTTACCTGGGCATCAAAGTATCAGCAGATATTAAGGAGCTGTACAAACTAAATTTCAAAGTAACCTTGACAAAAATTAAAAGTGACCTTGACAGGTGGTTTGATCTCCCATTGTCCTGGATGGGTAGAATAAGCTTAATTAAGATGAATGTACTTCCCAGGATATTGTACCCTATGCAAATGCTGCCATTAAAGATCAATAGGAAAGTAATTTTGGATATTGAACGATTGTTGTCTAAATTCATTTGGCACGGAAAGAAAGCTAGAATAAAGAGGAAGATATTGCAATTACCAATAGACAGGGGGGGTCAGGCATTCCCTAATTTTCTATACTACAATTGGGCATGTCACGCCCGTATAATATCAGGTTGGCTTAGACATTTTCTACATCAAGGGGAGCCCCCGTAGATGCTTGGTGCTGCACCCCTCTATCTATTTTTAGCCTTACCTCAACTGCCTTAGGTGAACTCCCAGCAGAGGTTAAAAATAACTTTATTATGCTTAACACACTTAGGATTTGGCGTGATATCATTAAACACATTGGCCGAAGAGAGTTTTCATCAGCGTTACAACCTTTAACTAGGAACAAAGCTTTCCCCCCAGGCATTGGAGTGACTATTTTTGATGATTGGTTCTCAAAGGACCTAAGATTTGTTTCTGATTTATTTGAAAACGGTAATTTCATGTCATTCAATCAAATTCAGAATAGGTACCATGTATCACGTAACCACTTCTTTGGTTTTCTCCAAGTGAGGCATTTTGTAAAATCTAATCTTAAATTACCGAATGATCAACCGATGTTGAGTTCTATTGAAAGCTTCCTTCTTCATTTTAATTTGAATACCTTCAATGACAAGAAATGTATTTCTCTCTTTTATGAAAAATGAATGCCTTTTAACTCTGCTAATTCTGACAGAGCGAGGGATCTATGGGATAAGGACTTGGAGGTTGAACTTAGCACAGAGGCCTGGTCCAATGCTTTTATGTCTGCTAAGAAAATATATACATGCAACAGACTCAGGGAGAGGCAATATAGAATATTACACAGAATGCAACGTACTCCTCAATTTCTACACAAAATTAATCCTGAGATCTCCCCCCTCTGTCTTAAGTGTAATAAAGAAATAGGAACCTACTACCACTGTATTTGGCAATGTCCTTTAATATCCAGATATTGGAAAAACGTCGTTAAGGAGCTTAGTTCAATTTTTTTTCACAAAAAAATTAAGTTGGACCCAGTTTTGTTCCTTCTGAGTATAACTACGGCACAGCTCCCTCTACCCACTGGACAGTTGATTTTATTGTATAAACTTCTGCTTTTAGCAAGACGATGTATTCTGTTCCAGTGGATTCAGGAGAAGCCTCCCTCGGTTACACAATGGTACAGAGAAACATTTCGTGTTTTTCCTATGGAACGTCTTAGTGCTGTTTTAAAAGGTAATACCAATGCTTTCTATGATGTATGGCAATCCTTTCTTGATTATCTTCCTAATGATCTTGCTGAGCTCTTGCAGAAAGGACGCCCACACCTTGTTTTCACAAATAAATAGCTTGTTTAATTTCTTCCTTTGACATGACTCCACTGTAAACAATGCTTATATGATCCAAATATGTATTTATGTAACCTTTATATCTCATTACTCTTTTGTAACTTGACAAGATCTGTGCTGTGTTGTTTGTTGTTTGTTTGATAACAGAAAATCAATAAAACATAATTGAAAAAAAAAAAAAAAATACACAAGTAAAAGTTTGTCCCAAATATAGCATACTGCATGCTAACTAGATTCTTTTTATGGTCAGATGTGGTATGTAGAATAGAAAATAGAAAGAGTATGAGGTTTGGAATGCAGGGAAAATGCTTGGTGGAGATTTGGGCCGGAACCGACTTCCAGGAGAAGTTAGAGAGCAGCACAGAAAAACACAAGACCATGACATCGGGTGAAGTTAAACTTTGGTTCAGCCTAAACTGGTATGAACACAGGCTGGTTCACCAGAAAAAGAACCAAGGTTCTCACACCGCAGAATAGAACCAGAACCGTGTCGGTGTGAATGCCCTATGGGGATGGGACTCATTCAGAACCAGTGTCGTTTGTTGGTGAGCTGCAGTATATACTGTATACTTGTTTCATGGCTGTGAAGGCCCTTGGCTCATTTTGCAATAAGCACGTGCAGGTAAAGGAGGATCAGTGAGTGTCATGTCTTAAGTTTCACAGTATTTACATGTTGGACATTTGACCAGGTCAGCAGTGATGGTTTTGTTTGGCTGGAGGATTTTTGAACAGCGAGATGAGATGAGAATAAGAGATCAAGTCACGTTTGCTCTTGGAAATATAATGCCTCCTGTCAGATTGTTGACGTCGCTGAATACCGTACAGCCTCGTTTAGCAGAAACATAGACTGTCTTTATTGTTATTGAACACTTAGTTCAGAGAACTGATTTGATTTGTCGAGTTGTCACACGATGTTTGACCTTTGGATCTGTATTACTGTCCTAAGTGCCCTACAGCTTTTTATAAGGTCATAATAGAACTGGGTTCCACCCATGATATGTGTCAAACAATCACATCTGCATAGGCTGATTTGCAAGATATACAGTAAATGAAAAGATATCCCATTTCTAACGGATGCCTTTTTAAAAAGTGGATCACGTTCAAAACTATAAGGCAACGTTCCAATATGGAGTCCTGGAAAATTCCCTCCTGACGTTGATTTAGCTTTAGTATGCAGTTATGGACACGGGATGTACCCATTGCATAAGCACTTTTATCTAGCCACTATTTATGTGACACAGTTAACATGGAGGAACGCCAAAGGAATCTGATTTCTACTGTAAAATGCAGAGCGGAACATGAACCCTTGGTGTGATGAGCGCCGCAAATGTTACACAGATATGTTGAATGGCGTGTCACAGCCAGCCACCATGGGCCAAAGCCAACACATTATCTTGCCATGTTCTTTGAACATAGCCCGAACCGCTTTAACAATAGACAATTTAAATTAACGTTTATATGATATAGATTGATCACATTCAAACATCTAATCTTTACCGCTTCCTACATTTAAGGTGAGATCGCCAATCACAGGTGAAAACATAGTTTTTTCAAAAACTGGTTGATTTAGATTGTTGACTATTTTGCTTCCATAACATGTCTTATTTCATACTAGTATCAATAAAAGGCCCAAAATCTACCTTTGGTTGTTAATTTCATTAAGCCTTGTCTTTATATTTTACAACCATCCAAACAAAGGTAATACGATAAATAATTGTTTTAATGTAAGTAATGAACTGGTAAAGTTTCATGACGATATATATAAGTGAAAAGTATTCACCTGCAGTGTCTCTCAAGATAATCTCACATTGCACTGCCAGTGAGCAGTAGGGTTTTGGGACTGCCTCTACTGTTCATTTGGAGGGTCGGATTGTGTAATAAGTTGGGCCTCGTCCTTCACACTGTGCTGCTTCCTACAAAGTTTGTGTTTCCCAGCTGTAGTGTGTACTTGTGAAGTACGTACAGCAAAGGCTGAGTTCTAGAGTGGTTGCCTAACACAGTACTAGCCAGACCACAATGCATCCAAATACCAATATATGCCAATACAGGACGCTTGTTATCAAAGTAACTTTTTGTCAATATCAGTGAATATCTTCTGATAAACACATCCAGTGTTAATACACAGCATAGGCTCTGTAAATGGACATGTTGCTAGCTATGGTGGGCCCCTTTTGTTTACATACCCTTTCTTTACATACCAGTTAACAGAACCTAGGCTGTGTATTAACACTAGATTTTATTTGTTCAACGCAAACTCAGTAAAGACAGGTAGTGGAGCGTGAGGAGATATTCACTGATGTTGACAAAAGTGATTTCGACAACAAGCATTCTCAAAGAATCCCTGACTCCACCTTTAATCGCCAGTGTAAAAGACGTATGCTACTCTCTTCTATATTTGATTCACCATATGATGTGCACATCATATCTCAATCATATCTTTTAATAGCTTATCAAGACACGAGCTACACAAACAAAGTGCCCAAGGTCTCATACAGTATACTCTATTTCGGTGACTAACTGACGCTCGGTGTGTCTAAAATAAATCAATGCCATCTCCTTTGTGCATCAACATCAACAACAGGTCCATCCTGGTGCGGCGCCGTGCCAGCTCACTTCCTTTATCAACAGAGGAAGAGAGGGGGAACCAGATGGAAGTTTGTTGTTCCTGTGGACCTTTTCAAAAAGAGAGCCGACGCAACACTAGCCCAATGAGCACTGCCTGCAGGACGGGGGGGAAATGTGAGTGAGACGCGCCCAAGGACCTTTCTAACACCCAATTGTTTCCTGTCTTTCTGTGTCCGGCCTTCCGGACCGGAAACTTTTGGGCACCCCCCTCCTCCCTCCTGCAGAGGTGAGGTTGTATTTGAGTGTGTTAACTGTAGCCTATACTGTAAGTTTGTGGTGTGTACTTTCAGACAGCGAGCCCTGTGGAACAATGCCACTAACAGCTGGCTTGTGTTTACCCACACACAGGAAAGAAAGTAGTAACCTTGACCTCTGACCCCACAGCACTGAGGCCAGTATGAAAGTTGGAACAGAATGTTTAGGTCGCAAAAGACATTTTTCCTTGGTAGAGTAAAGGATGGTAATAAATCACCTGTGTAGGGCAGCAAAACACTGTTAAATAGCCTATGACCTGCTTACTGTATACACAGTAAGTTGAGTGGGATATCACACTGTGCAGTCATTTCAAGTAAAGAACCTCCCTGAAAAAGCTGCTGTTAGCAATTTATCTTGCATATCTTTACATTTTTTTTTTTTTTTTTTACTTCTTATAGGTTTTAAGCCAGAAGTGCAAAGAGCAATAAAGTGCAGGGTAATGCACATAGAGAACAAATAGAAAACATGTAGCACACCTATAAGCATCCATCAGTGGTGATTGTCTTGTCCTGATACATCTGTTAACCGGTCTGCTTTTTTAGCTAAAGGACTGGTGCAAACTTTGGAACTCTGAGATCAACAGTAGACTAATGCATTTAACAATGAATAGCACATGAAACAACAATTAGTTTATGTTCTGATCATGCTGCCTTTCCTCTGAAGTTCATATATTTGACACTGAATATTGCTGCTCTTTTATCATTGTTCTAATTGCACATTTTATATTTCACTAGCTTATTATCTTCCTATAACTTATTTTCTTACAAAAGCTTCCTGTGGACAGGTGTTGAGAGAACTAGCATGTAGTCTGTTTAACAATGCTTCTGATTATTACAGTGTGATGCCCATGTCAAATCAAATCGAACTATGCGAGAGCTTTGATGACAAAGAGCGAAAGGATCCAGTGAATATGTCCCTCTACCGCCCTCTGGTGGAAACACTATAACAATACACCTTTAAAAATATCATTAGAAACATATTGTAGGTTTCCATATTGAATTTATATATGAACTATCAAAATGTATGTATTAATCTGCCATAACATTTGTGTTCTCTTTTGTAAAAAAATACATCTCATTCTGCTTTTACTCTGAAAATGTTCGACAAATGCTCTAACCCGGAAGCACAGCAGTGTTATTATGCTAACGGTGTGTCATCAGCACAACAAGACTGGAAGGGTGGCAACTGCAAATGTTGGGGGAAAATAACAGCGCCAGACACTTCTTAATACTTATTTAGGTGCCTGTTGAAGGCTAGAGAGAACATCCGTCTTTGTGGGCGGGCTGTCATAAAAATTAACACGAAAACGAGACTTGTAAACGGACTCAAACTTGCTAAGCTACGTTGCTGCTCTCTTCCACAGCTGGACTGTTAGCTTAACAGGCTAGGCTAGCTGGCTGATAGCCCGTCTAGTTGGGTCCTGGCCGCGGGACAGGAGGAGAGACATGTCCTGCAGCTTGTTGGAGTTCTGTCGGCTCCAGGAGCTCAAAACGGTCCGGACTTCCTGTTCCAGAGCGGGCGAACCAACGAGCCAGCGGCGGAGGAGAAGAGTCAAACAGGTACTAGTGCTGGGAGAGATAGGTGGCAGATAGATGCCTGTCACTTTGCGAGCTACAGTTACAACAGTTGTTTTCAGTGACAACAGTCCTGCCACACACCTCTAAACTAGTGAGGCATGGAAATAAATTAATGGACTAGCCTACATAGGCCTATAGCAGAATAACGTTATAACGAAGGGGCTATAGGTTTGCAAGACTGGTTCAACATTGTGTTTCGTCGGGAAAGCTACACTTTAAAAAAAATGTTATACAGATGTTTTAATGGATAGGCTACAGCTGGCGAAATTAAAGTATCTTGGATGACCTCGATTAACAGCCCTGATAAAACAGAGCAGGATTCTTTAGTTTTGTGTGAAATAGAAAAAATCTAACTATGGGTAGGTAGGCATATGTGATGTACAGACATGCATCGTTTAGGCCTATGAATCCCATGAATAAACACATGTTTCTATTCTAATGGCCTGACTGATGAAATAAAGACAGTGAATAGAGGGGTCAGGCATTGTAAAGTGGACGATGGATAGAGCTTCATCTGATCTCTGCTAGAAGGCTATGAGTCATGCACATGATGCGCCTGAACACATCACTGCAGGATGCTCCATGAGAGAAAACACACACACACACACACACACACACACACACACACACACACACACACACACACACACACACACACACACACACACACACACACCACACACACACACACACACTCACACCACACTCACACCACACACACATTCTGCACCAAGGAGAAAAGCTTTTAAATGTCAAGTTCGGAAACTGGATCTTGCAGGATCATTTTATCCTCCACGTCCGCTTACTGTCAGTCCTTGCTCTCTTATCCCCTCTCGTTTGAAAAAAACCCTGATAGAATTCCATTTGCTTGTGTCTGCTTTCACTATCAGTATAACCTTTACTTTTAACGGGTTCATCACTCATGTTGGTCTCTTTTTGAAACTTATGTCCCAACCTCTGGACAAGCTGCTCTGTTACATGCTGTGGCTAAGTTCAAGCTAACAAGCAGTGATTTCATGTCCCCTCTTTCTCTCCTTTCTCCTCAGCAGAGAATGAGCTGACCTGGGACACGTCAGACTGGGAGTCATCATGGGATAACGGTGACCCCAAAGAGGAGGGAGCAGACTCTACCACAACGGTCTTTACTTATTCAAATCCCCTTGATAAATTGACAAAAAAACAAAAATGTAGCTGCAAAAACTGTGTCTGCTATTTGAAACTGACCTGAGGTGTGGCATGGTGTTGACTGTCCTCTGTTCCTCCACAGACAGAGGATGGGGCTACTGATCCAGGGTCTCAGACTGCCCCCTGGCTGCAGGACTGTGTGGTGTCCCTGTCCCCTTGCTCTGACCTGCTAGTGGTGGCCCGCCAAGACAAGGCTGTCTTTCTCTCAGGTCAGACACAACACACACACACACACACACACACAACCCACATACACACACATTCATCATTAAGTACACAAAGAAGTTGTATGTTGCTGTTTATTTTCATTGAGGATGACTCGATACCATTTTGCGTGGACTCCACTTATATAGCGCTTTTCCCTGTACACAGACCCAAAGCGCTTTACATTGTTTTGTACACATTTACCCAACCACACACACAGTCATACACCGATTGTAAAAGCTACCACGCAGGGTGCAAGCTAACTATCAGGAGCATTTTAGGGTTCAGTGTCTCTTTGCCCAGGGTTAGGGTGGCGGGGAGACGGGGGATCAAACCACTGACCCTGCTGCAACCCAGTGAACAACCGCCCTACACACTTTGCCACAGCCGCAACGATGCGCAACGATACCGCAAACTTCTTTGAGCTTGAAATAACAACACAGCTAACATGATGACACATGTCTCTTAACAGCACGCCACTCACTTTTTCTTCTCTCCTATACTGGATCCAGAGATGTTGGCCTGGAGCTATTGGATTATGGCGTCTAACTCTTCTTGGTTCTTTCAGCTAAGTGGCGCTCAGATGACAGCGGCAGAGAGGAGATGACCCTGGCTGTGTCCTGGAGTGGAACCCTCAGCACTGATGAAGGGTGAGACAGTCCAATCTGAAGCAATGACTGTTCATAATGCATATGTGCTGGACTCCTGTGAGAGTTAACCCCAGTCACACTTCATCCTACTTTGTGTTTTTTTCTCATACAGAGAGTGTGTGAGCAGCTCCATCTGTATACCATTGGCAAGCCAGAAGAGGTAAGAATGGCTTCTGTCAGAAATAGAGGAGTGCATGTAGAAGGTAAACAGTCATGCGTGTATGTGTCATAATAGCTGTTATTTACAGTATTTGTGTGTGTGTGTGTGTGTGTGTGTGTGTGTGTGTGTGTGTGTGTGTGTGTGTTGTGTGTGTGTGTGTGTGTGTGTGTGTGTGTGTGTGTGTGTGTGTGTGTGTGTGTGTGTGTGTGTGTGTGTGTGTGTGTGTGTGTGTGTGTGTGTGTGTGTGTGTGTGTGTGTGTGTGTGTGTGTGTGTGTGTGTGAGGAGCTCCACAGGGCGGCCGGACTGGACATGTGTAGTAGTGGGTTTCACTTCTGGCTACGTCCGCTTCTACACAGAGGTACAGTACAAAAAGGAAAATGAAAGCAATCAATATCCTCTATAAGTAACTAGGAATGGGCGACTGTATTAACTGTTAAACGTCTTGTCTGTGTTCAGAATGGTGTTCTGCTGCTGGCCCAGCTGCTGCATGAAGACCCAGTCCTGAGGCTCAAGTGTCGCACGTATGAGATCCCTCGCCATCCAGGAGTCACTGAGCAGGTCAGGCTCACTCAACACTACCAGCAGAACACACTATGAAAATCATGTTCAAATTTAGAGGACATTTTGGAAAATACGAGGTTTTGTGTGTGTGTGTGTGTGTTTTTTTTTGCCAGGACTTAGACACAAAATGCATTTTGCACTCTCTTATCTGCTAAAGCCAGCAGCTAGTTTCCTTAGCAGAGGGTCCTCTTGTCGAGTCACTGTGACCACAGGACTCCCACAAGTCACTTCTGCCTGTCAGGAATGGTTGATGGTTTACAATCTTTTTTTTCAATCTATTTAATTCACTTTATTTATCTATTTTATAATTGATTGATTTTATACATATTAATTTATTAAGGAGCTCTAATGTGTTTAATCAGTGAGCTTCAGAGCAGCTGCTAGATTACCTAGGACAGAGTCAGGCTAGCTGTTGATGCCGATCTGTATTGAGCTAGCTAAGCTGCTGCTGGTTGTAGCTTCATAGTGTGGTACCAATTCCTTTTTAGGGGTATAAGTCCCTTTGCCCAAATGTTCGACATCAACCTTTAACAGTATAATTGAGTGTTTGAATGTATTTCATTTGTGAAAACATTTATGAGATTAAATATTCTAAACTCCAGGTTCACTTAATACCTTTTCCCTAGTGTATAACCATATCACACACATGAATGTATACTAATGTATTTGATCCTCTTGTAGCATGAAGAGTTAAGCATCCTCTACCCTGCTGCTCTGGTCACCATCGATGGCTTCAGCCTCTTCCAGTCTCTGCGTGCCTGCAGGAACCAGGTGGCAAGAGGTACGTTGTGTGTGTGGTGCGTGTGTGTGTGTGTGTGGTGCTGTGTGTGTGTGTGCGTGTGTGTGGTGTGGTGTGGATTTCATAGGACATGGTTGCAAATGTTACAGTATTTTTAAGTGTGTTAACTAGAGATGTGCTCTTCACTTGCTGGCTGGTTGGATAGAGTTTGCCATAAAGCGATCAGGAAGTAAGGAGACATACACACAACACCCACTCACACACACACACACACACGCAAGCACGCACACACACACACACACACACACACACAGACCTTGTATAGCATCTTTAGTGAACATCCAGTAGTGCTGTGACCTCCAGTAGTGCTGTGTGTGTTTATGTGTACGTGTGTGTGCTTCCCCTTAATCTGCTTTGTGGCCTGTAGCAATCATTTCCTATTAAAGCACAGTTGCCCAGTTTTAAATGTAGCTAAAGGGCAATAGAATGATGTAATCCCTTGTCAAAGATGCTGTTATAAATAGTGCACCTATGGCTTTCAATGCAGCGGCAGCAGCAGGTAGTGACGTGATCCAGCCCCCTCCCCTGGCCTATAAGAAGTGGGGTCTGCAGGACATGGACACTGTTGTGGACCACAGTAGTGTGGGTAAGATACTATATATTTCACTTACCCACCTTTGTATTTACTACTACTTTGACTGGCTAAAAGCATTACAACAAATTCTATTTTCTTCTCCTATAATGTTTTGACAACTTCCTGTGGGAATTTTTGTTGCTGTTGGCGAAACAATATATATTTTCATTTTGCCTTATATGTATTTATTTCTGAATGACTTGGATACAAAGTACAGGTCTTGATTAAAGCATTTGGTAAAGGTTGTAGTGGTTGTTCTTATATTAAAGTCATGTGCTGAAAAGAGATTATATCATTTATAACCAAATCAAGTGAATGAATTCCTATTCATCTCTGCTCTCTCTCTCTCTCTCTCTCTCTCTCTCTCTCTCTCTCTCTCTCTCTCTCTCTCTCTCTCTCTCTTCCCCCCCCCCTCCCCCGCTGTCAGGCATCATGACACTGTGTGTGTTTGACCAGATGAAGAATGCTTCTATCCTGGGGGGGTTCAATGCTTCAGTGAAGGGCAGCCCCCCCGCCATGAGCCAGTATGTCACCGTGGGAGGAGGGCCGTACACAGGCTTTTACTATGCTGTGGAGGTGAGTGACAGAGAGATAGAATAAGTAAGGGCCTTTTTTTCCCAAATCATTTCTCCACATGCAACATAACTATACATATGTGTTAATTGTTATGTCCCTTAAGAAGTCGTGCAAATGAACTGCAAGGCACAGTGCAAGACAAAATAGTGTGCATTAAGTTAAAACCATCAAAGTGAATTAAGCTGTTTGTTGTGTCTCTCTGTGTGTCTATAGGGAAGCTCCCAGCCTCTGCTCTCTCACGTGGCGCTGGCTGTGGCCAGTAAACTCACCTCAGCCCTCTTCAGTGCTGCCAGGTGTGTAGAGGCATGATGTATGCACTCATTAACACTATTTTGATCTCGTAAAAAGAAACATGAAGTGAAGTGAATGGGGAATAATACTGAAGGAGTATGATATAACCTGTCTGTATAGAAAACTAACAAGCGTTTCCCATTGTTTATGTGTGCCTGTCTTAACACACACACACACACACACACAAACGCATGCACACACACACACACACACACACACACACACACACACACACACACACACACAACACACACACACACACACACACACACACACACACACAAAGAGACTGAATGCTGCACTACTGACCATCTTATACCGCTGTAACAGCACGAAGCAGGCCAATCAATACACAGCCTGTTCTCTGCTCAGTGCCAGCTTGATCCATACTGGACTAGTACTTTGCTCTCAGCCTCCTTTCACACACTTTCTAGTATATCTCAAACAATGGTTGAACACTGGATTGATAAGCAGTTTCAGCACCTCAATAAACAAATAATAAATACACATACCTTCTTATTCCCTACTCACTGTGTATCTTCTGTTTACATGGATTCATATTATTTGTCTTACTTTGTCTTGCTCACTTCCTCTGATTCTATTTTTTTTTATCTCTCTTTCTCTCTCTCTCTCTCCCTGTGTATTCCTCTCTCTCTGTCTCTGTCTCTCTCTCTCTCTCTCCCTGTGTATTCCTCTCTCTCTGTCTCTGTCTCTCTCTCTCTCTCTCTCTCCCTGTGTATTCCTCTCAGTGGCTGGCTGGGTTGGAACAAGAACAAGAATGAGGAGGAGGCCGTTCAGAAGCAGAAGCCCAAGGTGGAGGCGGCCACACCCCTGGGGATCAGGTATCCATCATGACATTCCAACTCCAATCAATCCCTCATCCATTGTGCCATATTGCTATCGACATCACATAAGCTTGTTTAATGTCTTCCCATTGTCTCTTGATTGACTGTGACCCCTCCCCCTGTCAGGTTTGGGCTCCCAGACTCCCGTCGTCATGGTGAGTCCATCTGTCTGTCCCCCTGCAACACTCTGGCTGGAGTGACAGATGACTTCGGTCGAGTCACACTGCTGGACCTGGCCCGGGGCATCTCCATCCGCATGTGGAAAGGTGAGGGGGGGGGGGGGGGCAGCACTGTGTCAGCTTCTATATCCATATCTCTAGCTTGTCTTTCTCTTGTCTCTATTCAGAATTGGTTCACATCATGTCAAGCCTGGACTACATACATATTGTGTGAACAATGAGGGTGGTAGGATGGCCTAGAGGAAAGAGGGGCCGACCAGTAACCATGAGGTCTCTGGTTTGATCCATGGCACAGGACAGGAGGGTGTTAGTAGTAAAACTAGTAGTGGCTGGTATTACGGTGCCCACCATCCCTACCATTGTGTCCTTGAGCAAGACACTTAACCCCAAACTGCTCCTGGGGCGCTGTACTACAGCTGACCCTGCGCTCTGACCCCCTCCGAAGTGTGGTAAATTGAGAGGGGATATGCGGAAAAGGCAAATTTCAATGTAGCCATTGACTAATAAAGTAACTTAACCTAATCATATTATCTGAAGTATTCGTGTGGTCTAAGTGAACATAACACAGTTAAAGCCTATTTCCTTAATTTTTTTTTAACAATTATAATGCAAAGTCATGCATTCAGCTTAAAAAGTTGTTTTAGTGTGTCCCAATAATGTCAATCTATTGATTGATTTTTTCCCCTGCAGGTTACCGAGATGCTCAGCTGGGTTGGCTGCAGGTTCCAGAGGAGCGTGGTGCTGAGCGGGAGTTCTCTCCGTCTGCCTCTCTGCCCAGGCGCCATGCTCTGTTCCTGGTCATCTACGCTCCACGCAGGGGCATCCTGGAGGTGTGGGCCATGCAGCAGGGGCCTAGGGTCGGAGCCTTCACTGTGGGCAAACACTGCAGGTACAAAACAATGCACTCCAATGCTCTCTCAAAAGGAAGGTGTTAGCTTCTTATTACGACTATTTCTTAGCCTTAAAAGCGTCCCCAACAAGAGTAGCAATCAGTGTTGGGAACGTTACTTTAAAAAAGTAATTAGTTACAGTTACTCACTACTTGTTCCAAAAAGTAACTGAGTTACTAACTGAATTACTTTATAATAGAAGTAACTAGTTACCAGGGAAAGTAACTATTTGCGTTAGCCTACTGTAAAAAAAAAAAGTTGCTATATGTCAAAATTTGGATTTTTCTGAGCAGTTTTCACAAGTCAGTTGAAATGAGTAGAACAGACAGGTAGGCCTACTTGTAGGCTACAGTAGGCCTACATAACCTTCAATATGTATTGCATATCAACAGACAGCAAGAGGTTTATCCTGCACCTGCAGTATTTTGTTCTCAACAAAAGTAGTAGAGGAAACTGCTGAATGTACCGTGCTGATCTGCTATATCACTGGATTCACTTCAGGGGTGTCGGCTAAATCACCACTTCAGGCCAAAAACGTCAGACTATGAAGCATGAGACGATGAGAGGAGGAGTAAGGATTTATCCGCTGTTTATTTCCTTCTTTAACATGCACAGCAGCATACAGATCCCAGGAAAAGAACAATAGCAATATTCGGCTCGTGATGACACGCTAAACAGCTGTTGCAACCGGCGAATCGCGGCCGTTTAATAGCGTGCATAAATTATAATTTATAGAGATCGGGAAACTCAATGCATTTACTCACAAGGGCGATGCAAACAAACTCAGGGAGAGCACGTTTCAACCGTGGATTGATAGGTGGTTACTGCGCCAACGTGCACGCTCGTCGCTCACACAAACAGAGAGAGAAAGAAAAAGAAACTTCACTATACAGCGCTCCGCGGCTGACTGACGTGACGGCGCTAACTGACAGTTATAATGTCATCCACACACCGGTCTCCTCACTAGCAGTTTGTGTAGTATGGAGCTAGGGGCGCGTTCGGATTACACAGTTTATTCAATCAATTCATAGTAACGCACCGCATTTAACGTTCAGTAACGATAACGGCGGTGTAACGGCGGAAAAAGTAATTAGTTAGATTACCCCGTTACTGAAAAAAGAACGGCGTTACGTAACGCCGTTCTTTTAAACGGCGTTATTCCCAACACTGGTAGCAATTATGCATCTACGTGTTTTAGCATACCACTGAAAAACATGCTGCGCTCTAGAGGCCCATAACGTAATAACTGCAGATAACTTAATCATTTTTTTTTGTGTAGGTTGCTGTATGCGGGCTACCGCCTGATGGGGGTGAACAGTGTGACCAGTCAGGGCTGGCAGCTCCACACCCAGCAGGTGTGTCTGCTGGATCCCACCACAGGAGCTCTGAGGACAGTCAACATCCCCTTCCACCTGGCACTCAGGTTGTCCCCCGGAAAACAAAACACACACACACATTCACTGCAAAGATATTGTAGATCAGCTGTCATGCAGGCATTTTAGCAGCACCAGTAAAGCTCCCTACTGAAGCCCCGATCGCACATGGGCTGTGACTGTTGCCGACATATTGCGAGCTGCATTCCAGAGGGAGTATTCTCTCGCAGTGTTTTGTTTCCAACTTAGTCTCAGCCCAGTGAGATAGGGCCTTTAACACTCTTTATCTCAATGGTTTAAACCATACAGAAAAACAACCAGTTGCAGGTTTGAAGGGGGTTACGTCTAAGACTATTTGTTTCCCAGCTGCAGTAACTTCCTAATGTCAAGACTCCGGGACTTCCAAGACTCCCATAATGTTGAACTATTCCTTCTAATCTGCATCTCTCTGTCTACTCCCTTGTAGTGACAAGAAGAGCGAGCGCGCCAAAGATATGCACCTGTTCAAGAGACTGACTGCTATACTGAAGAGCAGAGGGGTGGAGCCTGGTAGGAAATATAAGACTGAGAGCTAGATGGAGATGGAGATAGAAATGTATGTAATGAGTGAGATTTTAATCTATTTGTCTTTTAACCATATTTTCTTTTCTTTTTAGATTTTTTGGAGAGCGAGGCCAAAAGTGCACTGCTGGATATCAAACACCCTGCCATTAAGAAGCAGGTATGATCAAAGATATAACACCCATCACACACTAATAGAGAGGCATATTGTCTCCAACAGTAACGTTTAAGTTTTTAACCAGTCTTTTCATTTTTCCTCTCAGGCTTTGGAGTCTCTACTATCCAATAAGAACGCTCCTGTCTCATGTCTAACTAAAGTCACATCTGCACTGCATGACTCTTTAAAGCAACAAGGTAAAGTATTATTTCCAAATTACAACATTTTGTAAATTCCAGCTAAGAGCTAATTAAAAAAATCCAGCATCTCAAAATATTAGAATATTCTATTTGGCCAATCAAAGAAAGGAATTTTAATTCAGAAAGGTTGACCTTTGGAGAAAGTAGGTTTATTCGTCCACACAATTCAACCTTTCACTTTTTAAATGAAATTACATTAAAAAAAATAGCTTTTCCATGATATTCTAATAATATGAGATGCTGTATAAGATGTGATGTACATATTGTAAGTTTGAGTGGTTGTGTGTGTGGTTGTGACAGACCCTGAGGAGGTGGACACAGCACTACTCCAGCTCTGCTCCTCTCAGCTCAAACTGCTCCAGCTCTACTCTGACATCCACAACCTGCACTCTGCCACAGACACAGAGGCCTCTGCTGCTCATGTGAGAGGACACACACACACACTGGCACACAAACACAGAGGTACCTTAAGTCTGTCAAACTATTTATTTCTTTTAGTCATGATTAATCAAATTTTTATCGCATATTTAAATTAAAATTATATTATTTTGCATTTCACAACGGTTTTCACCATTCCATTCTCTGGCTTAAACAGAAAATAATTGCTACCATAACAATCTTGGTGGTGATTTGTACACTCCTAAATGGTGCTCATTCTGTGCCAGTTAGCATCCGTCTAAGAAGCTGCACTTGTATGCTTAGCTCGTAAGTGGTATTTTTTATTGTTTTACACAAGGAGCCTATTACATTTGACTTGTTGACTGAACTGAGGAAAACGAGCCGTTCAGAATTGTTTTGTTGTTCCTCTCCATGACCGCTACGGCTTGACAACAAGAAAGGGTGTGTGTAAGGAACACAATAGCACGCAATTTAAAAAAAGCAGTACGCTCTGAGTTTAATCTTATCGTGATTAACACGTTAACGCTTAGTGCCCTACTATAGGTAAATGGACTTATATAGCGCTTTATCTCCATTATTCACAGACCCAAAGCGCTTTACATTGTTTTGTACACATTCACCCAGTCACACACACATTCATACACCGATAGCAGCAGCTACCACGCAGGGTAGGCTTAGCACTAGGGTGCTAAGTTAACTATCGGGAGCAATTCAGGGTTCAGTGTCTTGCCCAGGGACACTTCGACATGTGGCGGGGAGACGGGGGATCGACCCTCCGACCCTGCACACCAGAGGCGAACTCCCTACCACTTCGCCACTGCCGCCCCATAAGGCGGCAACTATACATACAACAAGCTTTTTAAGAACATTTCCCAACTGTTAACTACATATTATAACATAGGCTAAGGTTAAGGGTTTTGGTAAAAGCTACCTAGCAGGCTGGTGATGTTGCTTGGTTGTCACATTTAACAGGTCTATATGATTAACAGTCCTATGTTCTCTCCTACCCCAGCAGGACTCATCAGGACTGGATGGCATAGAGGATGAGCTGTCCCGCGTAGGCTCCATCCTCCAGCGCTACACTCAGCTCACCCCCAGGCCCAGTGTGTCCTTCGCCCAGGACTCTCCAGACTCGCCCCTCCCCGCTCAAGCCTTCCTATCCCAGCTAGAGTGCACCGAGGACGGGGAGCTGAGGGTCATACACAAGTCTGAGGCCGAATGGAACCAGCTAGGTACAGCAACACACATACGTATACACATTACATGTCTTATACCTTTCCACAGTTACCCTAATAATGTTATGTATTTTGTGACTCTCAGTAGGACAAACTGGAGTATAAAGAGTATGACATCTAATTTGACAGTGAGATGCTGTACTGTCTGTCTCACACCAGTGGAATTGTATCAGTGTGGTTTTAATTATGATTTTTTATAAACCAAAGTCAAGTGAAGACTGCAAGATTTCTTAAAATCTGAGTTGCTGGTGATGTCTACCTAAAACTGTTTTTGTCATAGACCGGTGTCTTGTTTACATGCAGGTGCAAAATGTAAATTAATCAGTAATATACAGAAATTGCAATGCCATTAGACATTGAAGGCATATCACAGACATCCAGACTGATGGACTCTGCTCTTGTGTGTGTATGTCTTCCCCAGGTAACTTCATGTTCTGGGGCTGTCTGTGTGGTAAGAGCCCGCTCCATGGTGTCTGTGACACACTACAGCAGGCCGGGGTCAGTCCACAGCAGCTTCTGGTAAGATGGAGGAAAATAAATAAGGTTATGCCAAAGGTGTTAGAGTGTGCTAAGGGTTGAAAGATGAAACTGTCTAGAAGGGGGAAAAAGAACTTGAAGATAATTGATGACAGATAAGTAAACAGATGTAGTCATTTGTATTTTTTTTTTTTTCAAATCTCCAAATGTAAGTTACTGGAATTGCAGCAATCAAAAACATCTATTTTTTCCGTTAGTGCCAACATTCTAAATGATTTTTATTTTTTTTTACATTTCATTTGACCACGCCCTGTCTCTCTTCCCCTCAGTCTCTGTTGCTGAGTGTGTGGCTGCAGAGAGAGAAGGAGGTGCTGCAGAGACAAGAAGACACTGTCAGAAACCTTCACACACTACTCATGGCCCTCAGCAACATGAAAGGTTTGCCTTGCCTTGGCTTCTTCTACATAAAAGTGTCTGTCAACTAATGCAAGTCTAGGGCTGTGTTCGAAAAGCCCTACTAACGGCCTACTCATACTCATTTTTATGTCAATTTGAGTGTAGTGTGGTTGTGTATGCAAGTTTATGTAGGCAAGAAATGCCCAGATGAGTACTTACTTCCGGGAAGATTTTGTGTATGGATCGATAGGTTACTTTTCCTACTCAGCCGCCCCGCAATGCATTGTGTCTTTTCAAACAACACAGAAGATTTTTTTTAAATTCTCTATTGCTTCTTTATACTTCAGTGTTAACGGTCCGACGAACCTCAAACACACAATCTATCGTTTAATAGACATACTGTATGTTGTAGTATAAACATGTTGAGTATGTAGGAGGGAGGATGTTAGTGGACCGTTTCCAACACATCCAATGAAAAAAGCTTACCCCTTCTTCTGCTGTCTTCAGGTGCAGTTGAGGAGTCTTGGGACACCCAGTCCATCTCCCCCTGGTGGCAGCAGGTTCGCACTACATGCATCCAGTCCCACAACGCCGCGGCCGCTCTGCTCGCCGCCTTCGTAGCTCACCGCGCCGCTAAAGCTAGCATCACAAGCCGGGCTGACAGCAAGGTACAGGGAGTCTCATGCACATGTCTATTTTGACCTTAGAATAAGCCTTTTATATCTACATAAGAGTGGGCCATGTTGCACCGGCCATGTCTCTACAGTAGCGCAGAACGTACAAACTTTGACGTATTTTTTATATAAAGTGGGCTTCCTGTGGAAATTAACTTAAAGTACTATAGAATAAATAACTTAATTTCATCTTCACCTCATCACTTGATATTGTGGAAAGACTTGAGGCTGTGGTGGATGATGTCATCTTTAGTAATTAGCTTCTTGTCCTTGAAGGCCACTGTAGCTTCTGTAAATTCTCCAAACGGGACGGGTTCGCAAGGGAGCATTACAATAACAATAGGGGAGAACGGGGTAAGTAGGCACACTTTTTACTCTAGTGAGAATTGCTCATCACCAAAACATCTGTCAATAGCCATTCCTACATTAAATTGAAGCTTAAGGTGTTGGCTTGAAATGTGTGTCTCTCTTTTTTTCCAACTTATTGTAATGAAGAAGTAATTTACCATCAAAGACACTCTGACACATTGTGACAACCAACCCCATCAAGGGGTCGGTTGTCACACACTCTGGGGTTGTTTGTCACAATGTTATCTTAATGGGAAAAATCTTAAAAAGAAGGCAATGAGGCAGAACCAAATTTGAAAGTTTAATTGCATTGTCAAGTTGACAAATAGGCCTACATAACTTACTGTAGCCTTGGCAGCTGGTCTAGTTTGGGATGCACTGGGTTGTTTTGATTTTGTTGCCCTTTTTTCTTTTGCTTGCTAGCTGCCTTTTCCTGCTCTATTCTTTCCTTCTCTGGGGTGTCAGTGAGGATACAGCTTGACAATTTCTTTCGTTTTTGGGTTCCTTTTCTGGCTGCAGCCTTGAGATAACATGTGACAACCAACCCCCCAAAAAATTTGACGACCAACCCCAACCTGAATTTCTTGCTAGCATCAAGGCCAACAACCATCTGACAACTAATTAGCTTGCTAACAACAATCTAAACTATAGCTTACCCTTCACACTTTCTGAGGGTAACAAGTGTTTTGTTATAAACCCATTGTGTAAAAGCCTAGAAGAAAAATACTGAGAAGCAAAATATTTTGAATTTGACATGAAAAACACAAAACATCCTCTCACCTGAAATGCAGCAGTCTAACTCCAAGGAAGTCTATGTATGTGACCTCTGATCCCAATTCTGGACCTTTTTTATATCAACATTTCAGAGCTAGCGCGCTCTGGTGGCGAGATATAACGAATGTGACATCCAACCCATGTGACAAATTACCCCGTTCTCCCCTACATAACAGTCACTCTGACCCTCCCTTGACATTACATATTTAAAGTATTTAGTAGTATAGGAAATGTGTTTCAAAGACTTTAGGTTAAAGAAGCTACAAAAAATTGAGAATTAGTGGAAAATGGATAATTAGTTATGAAGTATTACTGCAATATAACTTTACTTTTACTAGGCATGATATCAACCGCTAAAGCCACACCTACTGATTTTCTGTGCGTGTGCGTGTGCGTGTGCGTGTGCGTGTGCGTGTGTGTGTGTGTGTCAGTTCCAGTCAGAGTGGGAGGCTGTGTCCCTGGAGCTGGAGCAGTGGGTGGTGTGTGTGCGTCAGCTGGAGGACGTGTTGGTGCTGCAGACTCTGCTGCTGGTGCCCTGTCCTCAGGGAGCAGCAGGGGGCGCTGCAGCCCAGTGCTCCATCAAGACCCTGCTGGAGGGAGGCACAGGTAGGCTGGACACTATACCCTGCATCTCAAATCGCATACTCTTTCTTTTTTACTATTCTACACGCTGCAGAAGCTGATTGTACGTAGTTAGTATGCAGTAGGCATACAATTGGGACATACTTTTACACATGTATTTCATCATACCACAGACCTTGGCCTGCCTCCTGCTTACATATCTGTTAAATTTGTCAAAATGCTGGTTGTTTTTACACGGAGGCTCCATTGATGTGACCTTAACTCTGCTGCGCAGTGCATTGTGGGTCAGAATCACCAAAAAAGCTGCTGATGTTCACATTTAAAATCACGAACAGATGGAGTAGGGCATCCCTGTATTTTTGAGCATGCTGCATCTGAGTCTGACCACAAAAAGTATTGGGACATCCTAAATAATTTTCTACTTTTTCTACTAATTTGCAGTAGTAACACAACCAATATCCTCAGGGATGTATAGATGCAGACAGACAAGCAGACAAAGAATTAACATAGCATCACTTTGTTGTTACAGTGTAGCTGTGTCATTTATTTCTGTCTGGCTTTCTTTTCTTTTTGTTCTTTTCATTCTTCTCAATTTCAGTTTCCATATTCTGGTATTGGCTTCATGAGCCAGGTTCTCTTACTATCCTCTTAATTGCTTTCTTTTCCCACGTCTCTCTGTAAAGGTGGCATTGCAGACAGTGTCTCCAAATGGGTCTTCAGACACAGCCTGGCCCCCGAGAGACTGAAGGAAATCCTCCAGAAGCAAGAAGACAGAGAGGCAGAGGACAGAGAGACAGAGGACAAGATGGAGGACGAGCAGGAGAAGAGCCAGGAGGACACAGACCGGACGGCAGGTCAGCACTAAAGAGATACTGAGGCTCTGCAGTGAAGGCTGGACCAGCTGTCCTGTTAATCCTACCCAACATGTTTACTAGTGTGATGTCACACTAGTAAAATGTAGGGTTTAGACAGTGAGACCATAAACACTCTTTCTGCCTTTTCTCAGGCTAGGATGAACCGATTTAAAAAAATGTTTGCACATTTATACTACATAGGATCTCAGAGTTCAATACACCTTCACAGTCCCACCGGTGAAGTAGGTCTTTAAAGATCATAACAAAGCAGCTCTCGTGTTAAATAGATGTACATAGCTTTGGTAGATTCACACACAGTAACGTGATGGCCACACTACACACTTATTTCATGGATAGATTTATACCCCTAATTGATATCCAAGTCAATCACTGTCTATTGTTTTCCTCAGAGCTGTTGTTGGCCGTGTGCCAGCGGTTCCCACACTCCCTGTCACCAGACCTGCTCTTCGCCCACTGCTGCTGGGAGTATGTAGTGCAGTGGAACAAGGACCCTGAGGTGCATATTCACACACACACACACACACACACACACACACAGGCACACGCATAAACATTTTGTATATGAACTAACCTATAGTTATGTTTTTTTTTATGATAGATCTAGTTCAAAATAAGATAACAGACATTACATGTTTTAAAGCATATTTTAGTTTACAGCTGGCTTCAGTTTTTTGCCCATTTTACATTGAGATGGTTTTCTTCTATGCTAGTTGATGTTAAGGTGAGACACTGAAGGTGAATAGGGTAAACATTTTAACTTATTGATATCTCAAAATATATTAAAAAAAATCTCGAACCTTTGATTAATACTAGTATGAAAGAAGACATGTTATGGTAGCAAAATAGACAAAAATAAAAGTGTATAATATCCGTATCAGAACTACTGGGCAAGTTGTCATAAATCCAAACAACATGGATGACATAGAACCACCATTCTCTGTGTGCATATATCTGTACTCACCTGCTTTTCTTTCCAGGAGGGCCGATACCTATGCTGGGCTGTGGAACATTTGAAGCTGGTCTCCAGTCCACATATCCAACTAGGTGAGGGGCTCATTTTGTTAACATGCTTTCAAATATGTGGTTATAATAATAATAATAATATGTCCAATCCACCTCATAATGTTCCATCTAATAAATAGGTTGTATTGACATATGAGCAGTGTTGGGAACGTTACTTTAAAAAAGTAATTAGTTATAGTTACTCACTACTTGTTCCAAAAAGTAACTGAGTTACTAACTGAATTACTTTATAATAGAAGTAACTAGTTACCAGGGAAAGTAACTATTTGCGTTAGCCTACTGTAAAAAAAAAAAGTTGCTATAGGCTATGTCAAAATTTGGATTTTTCTGAGCAGTTTTCACAAGTCAGTTGAAATGAGTAGAACAGACAGGTAGGCCTACTTGTAGGCTACATCACCTTCAATATTTATTGCACATCAACAGACAGCAAGAGGTTTATCCTGCACTTCAAGTATTTTGTTCTAAACAAAAGTAGCCTAGTAGAGGAAACTTCACTTAACAGGCGCTCCGGCTGACTGACGTGACGGCGCTAACTGACAGACAGTTATAATGTCATCCACACACCGGTCTCCTCACTAGCAGTTTTTGTATATGGAGCCAGGGGTGCGTTCGGATTACACAGTTTATTCAATCAATTCAAAGTAACGCACCGCATTTAACGTTCAGTAACGATAACGGCGGTGTAACGACGGAAAAAGTAATTAGTTAGATTACCCCGTTACTGAAAAAAGAACGGCGTTATGTAACGCCGTTCTTTTAAACGGCGTTATTCCCAACACTGCATATGAGCTTAAATATATCATCATGGTCAAAGTTCTATATTAACAGTGGTGATGTCAGTGTCCCCTCTTTGTAAATATACACCTTCTAATAGTAATTCACTCCCCGCAGGCATTTCTACAATGATGTGGAGTACGTTCATCGTCAAGCGTTTCTCAGCTGCAGCTTTCCTCATGGAGAAGGTAAGCCACGCACTGTGTGTCTGTGTAAATTAAATATATTATTATTATACGAGGAAAGGCCTTTCTGAGTCCCTGGAGCAATGTATGAAACATTCCCTCTCCTCTCTCGCAGGTGGGCAAAGCACCCAAAGATCGCTTATGTCGACGGGTAAGTGTTTGATTCAGTACACATTCTGAAGAATCATCGCAGATTAAAATAGAACTTTAATCCTTTCTGATATTGTAAGATTATTTCAAGTATTGTAACTTTTAAAGGGTCCTAGGCATAACTCAGGTTGTGTGTGTGTGTGTGTCTGTGTGTGTGTGTGTGTGTGTGTGTGTGTGTGTGTGTGTGCGCGCAGGATGTCGGGATGGGAGACAAAGCCATGACGTCGTTCCTGGGCTGCTGTGTCCAGCTGCTGCAGATTCTCATGGAGGTGACTGGAGTATTGGCTAAGAATCAGTGCCCTTTGTCTTTTATGTATAGCTATGTAAGTAAAGAGGATGCAGGGAGAAGCATGGAGAGGCCTGCCGGTACTAACTAAATGTATGCATTTGGTTCATTAGCCAGCTAGCTAAAGCTTACTGAAACATCCCCTCCAGACAGGTTTTATAAAAATCACTCTACTTGCTTCACCTTCTTCCCCATTGAAACATCTCAAATATATGAATATGCAAATATGCTTCATATCCAGCTGCTAGGCCTAATGTATCCTAAGCATATTCTCGTGTATGTGCAATGGAGGTTTCCTTGTCACATGCGCGTAGATCAGGGTTTATATGGCTCCTTCAAATCGTTGAAAGTTTGTGGATTTGAGAAAAAAATACATTTTGGCTTTTGACAATCATGTTTTAACTTAAATGTTAGTCAATAGGCTTGGTTCTGCTGTCTGCATGTGTGTCTCTGGTCTGTCTCTGCATCCTTGCTTCATACACTAATTAAAACATATGAATATTATATTCCATTTCCACCAATTATGTTCAGAAAACATTAATTCCCTAAAGACTGAAGCTTAGCACATGACTGAACACATCCTTCTAGTGTCAATCATAATACATCATTCTGCAAAGTGCAGGTCAAACATTCAACTATAGTAACAATGACCACAACACATGATCGACAGGAGGGGAACTCTAAGATGTGTGCATGATGTGCATTTGCACTTGACCGAGTGTGAACTCCACTGTAAGTAGTGTTCTTAATGTTACCGTAACCACCTGTGGCCTTTAACACAAGTTGAGACTTTGACACTCCTATGTTGTCTTTTATTTTATTTTTTCATGTATCTTATATGTTGTTTTGTATTGAATGTTGTACAGCACTTTGGTCAGCTTATGTTGTTTTTAGATGTGCTATAGAAATAAATTTGACTTTGATTTTTTTTTTTTTACAAGCACACGACTCTTTCTCCTCATAATGTCTTGTGTCCCATATTGTGTCAGGCTGACTCAGCAGTGGAGGAGGTGTGTGCTCCGGAGCTGTCGGTAGAGGAGGCCTGGTGCGGGGCAGAGGGCCCTGCTTCTATAGCTGAGCTGGCCATGGAGCAGAGAGGAGTGCACTACCCCCTGGTACAACACCACTGTCTGCTAGCATCGCTGCTACATGCTGCTATGACCTTCAGCCTCAAGGTCAAACCACTCGGCCTGTTTGACAGCAAGGTGAACACACACACACACACACACAATACATCCACCATAGTTCAGAGTCTGAACAAAGCTTTATATAGTGGCTGCTAGAGGTTGTTATGTCCTCAAAGATTATATAAAGGTTATTTTCAGTATGCACTGCTTTTAACTTTGTACTGTATCATGATAAATTGATTAATTATGCAATAGTGTTTGCAAACATAATATTGAGGATGTTTCAAAAGTCGTTATGCCTATTGATACACTTTATTAACCGTGTGGCTTCTCCCCTTATGACGTCATAAGAGGAGAGAAGTTATCAGAAAGGTTGAGAAAAAGAGAGGTTGTTTTTCCTCATACTGTGGGAATCCGTAAATGCACCAGGGAACTATATTAATGTTTTAAAGAATCTTGAAAAAGTGCAACACCAAACAAACACTTTTTAAGCTTTTTTTATAACAAAAACCAAACACTACAGTCCTGATTCATGCGTGCACTGCACCAACATGTTTATATCTGTGTGTTTTCCTCCAGGGTAAGAATGCTTTCTTCAGAGACCTGACGACCATCCAGCTGATGCCCAGTGGAGACATGGACCCAGGCCTGCTCTCAATACGACAAGAGGTGAGCGGTTGAACAATAGGAAACAACATTTAGTTAAGTTTTGTTTAGTTTTCACATACAAACACTATTAAAAAAAACACGTGGTAGTAAAAAAGAAAATACATGTGTGGGTGCGGCAGAAACCTGTACAGGCTTTTATAGAAACCACATCAAAAACACATTTCCATATTAGAATACAAAACAGTAGCAGATGAGCAAATTAGTGCACACACACACACACACATACTGTACATACAAATATATGTATAATTGAAAAAAACAATCAAGAAATTCAAAACAAAATACAAGACAGTAATAAAAAATATATACATAGAAAAAATAAATCTGTTTTAAATCAAAGTGTATGGATAAATATTAATGGGTTGAAACTTAACAAGCAGACAACCATTCCCTCTTCTCACTCTCCTCTCATCCATTTCTCCATCCTTCCCCCCCTCCTCTCTCTCTTCTCTCTCTCTCTCAGTTCCTGCTGCGTGTGCTGACAGGCTGGGTCCAGGCATTAGACGAACCCTCCCTCTCCCCGGCTGACTGGTGGCCCTCTCTGTGTCTGGACCTGGCCTCTCTGCTGCAGGTCAACCCAGACATCCTGAGACGCCACCTGGTGTGGGAGCTCTACAACCAGGGCCTGGACCTGCGCGCTGAGGAGGTGAGGGGGGAAGGCATGCTCTGCTTTGCCAGATACACAAGCTAGAAATTAGGATTTTAGTACTTTTGTTAAACCATGTAAACTGACAAACAGTGAAAGAAGGCTTTTTTTTCCACTGAGCGGGTGTGGTTTTGGTACAGCTCAGCACAGTTACATGCATTTCCACTATCAGAAGTTGGAAAGGGGATCAAAATACACGAACCGTGCCATATTTTTGTCACCCTTTCGTTTGGTTACCAAGCCGTCCAAAAAAGGGTGGAGCTACAAACTGCAGTCCGTTGATTGGTCGACAGAATCGCAATTTGCGTACGAAAGATAAACCGCGGTGTGTCTCCTTGGCAAGAGTGAAGAGTCTTGTGTTTAGAGAAAAATGTTTTTCCTCTTCATTGTATTAATCAGCGGCCTACACTGTGTCCTGCTGCTATGATGTCACCAAAAGTTGTGTAGCTGCTATGGCCTGTTCAACATCTCTGACCCATAGACTGTATGTACTCCGACTGTCCTACCTAAACCTCACCTACCAAGTATGTGAACTGTCGCCGAGGAAATCACAAGCCAGATGTGGGATTACCGTTCTGTACCAAACCGTGCTGCTCAGTGGAAACAAGGCTTGAGTCATGTTGTGTGCTGTGACTCTTTATAATATGTTGTTGCATCCTATCCTCAGGTGATGTTGGAGGTGGAGGATAAAGATGTGTTGGGCTCCCAGCTGCTGGTGCTGACCGGACAGAGACTGAGCCACTCCCTGCTGCACAGCCAGAGCCAGACCCAGGCTGCCATGGAGCTACTGGCCCGCCTGCCCCCCACACTCTGCACATGGCTCAAGGCTATGGTGAGACACTCCCTGCGTTCCAATTCCCATACTTCCATGCTATTTAGTTGCCAGAAAAAGATTTAGGACGTCCCGATACATGCACGTCGATTGTAGTATGCTGAAATTACATAAATGCCCCACTAACTCCAATAGCATTTTGGAGTATTCGTCTTCCTTCTTGACATTTCTCGACATAATGAAGAAAAAAAACTTCCTTATCTGTTTTTTTTTCTCTCCTGTGGCCCTTAAACTCTTCTGTACTTTAGTATGTAGTGTAGTAAAAAGAAAAAGTATGTGATTTGGAACGCAGGGACTATAACACTGGAGATGATTCACTCACAGGTTCTTAAGAGGATGGATGCTCTTTGCCAGAAGTGAACTGATACACCCAGGGTTCTTCATGTTCAACCCTTGTTTTCAGGAAAAATAGCCCACTGCAGCTAGTTAACACTGAACACTGAAAATAGAACCATTTTCCCACCACATTAAGTAAAAAGTTGACACAGGTTAGAGGTAATTGGATATCAAAAGGACCTATGGTAAAATAAATATTATAGGATGTATTCTGACTTGCACCTTCTCCTTTTTGCACTGAAAGCTATTTGCACTGATTCATTGTATTGTTTGCATGTTGTTCCTTTTTGCTGGTACATTTTGTTAAGGCTGTAGTCGCTTGGGTAGAAAGCAGTCAGTTCTACTGAGCTTATGTCAAGTTTTATTTCTTGATATGTCAAATATCTGAATAATATATATTTTTTTTAACCATAATGTGAAATGTCTTAAATCTTGTAAAAACTGATTTCATAAAATTGCCATAGCAAAAAAAAGTAGCATTCAGGTACCTATCTAAGTCAAGGTATGGGTAAGTGTATATATTGATCCAGCCCTAATACACACTGTGTTGTGTGCTGTGCTGCAGGACCCCAGTGAGCTGCGGTGCCCTGCAGCCCCCCTGCCCCAGACCAGCAGGCTGGTGGGTCGGCTGATTGAGATCCTCCCAGAGAACCACGCTCAGTACAGCCTGGCCCTGCACCTGCTGGAGGCTGTGGAGGTGCTCACTGCAGAGGACTGACCCAACCAACCAACCAGGCAGTGGCTGGATGGATGGATGAAGACTGATTAATACTACAGAAAGACCCCTCCCCTCTATGATAAACAGCCTTCTGACACTTTGTGTTGTTATTCAGCTCATGTTAATCTGATAAATGCATCCTCACAACTTAACGGTAGAAGGAATTGATCTATAGAGTGGATATGATAGGCTTTTAACTTTTTTTTTTTTTTTTTAATCCATCATATTTCTGGCTTATGTATCATACATGATATTTGAATATACCTGTGTTATTGAAGAGTTATGTTTATGAGACGGTCACTGAGGAGGAATGGGGGGGCATGTCTTTTCTTAAGTCTTATTCACTTTAGAAAAACTCCCATGTTTATCTGTGTGCCATATTCTGTTCCACATTAACCCCCTCCCCCTCTCATGGACAAGAGATGTATCATAAAAGAAAATATGGACCTTATTTTTATTTATATATGCAGACAGTACTTTAATAGCTGTGCCTGTTCACCTCCTGTTCTCTAGCCCAGCTGCTCCGTCTGGGCCCATTCAACACAGAATAAAGAGGTTTCTCACAAGCTAACATGTTGTATTGTCAGTGGCGAACGTAGCCATTTGGGGGCTCCAGTGAACAGTATGTTGGGGGCCCTTGCATCTACCGGTCTAATGTAAGCATAATGAGATGATACTCCATACAAACTATAAATACAATACAGACTGACGTTTCGCTTGGATTTTATTAACGTTAACGTTACTTCAAGAGAGTATTTAATGCTCATGAAGAAGTTAGTGGCAATAGTTCTTGCTCCACTAAACCTGATAATTAGCCAACTGTTACAAACCGTTAGCTAAGCTAGAGCTAACACAATGTAGCATACTCCTTAGTCCACTACACTGCCTGCTGCACTGCTGACCAGCCGTCTGCAAAGAGAGGCAGAGGCCAGCCGAACCTCGCAAGTTTAATATGGTACAGTCCACTGCAGGGGTGTTATTATAATAATTGGGGAATTAATATAAACAATTAGGAGGGATATTTAAGTGTTTCGACCCCTGTACTGTTTTTACTGTTACGGGGACGCATCCCCTCCGTGCGTTTCAATAAAAATAAAAAATAAATATATATAGGGGAAAGTGGGGTGAGTTGTGCATTTTGGAAGTTGCAAAACCCCTTGTTTCTAGAAAACCGTGGAAGAAATTGGAAATGTGACCACATATTTAAGAAGAGCCATCCATTTGACTCATCCTGTAAAGAAGGGAGACACAAGGAATAAGATATAAGCACATTTAAGCTCAAAAAAACTGTGTTTTGCCTTTCAAAGTAAAATTTCCATGATCAAGGTTTTTTGATTATTGTGTCTGAACAATTATAGACACGTTTGAAAACATTTGACACATGTTTTAGTGCTTTGGTATGCTACACTTTGAGTCTATATAGTTAGCACAATGTCAACCCTAAATTGCTGCATCATGCCTATTATCCAAAATTCTGGGGATGGGGTGATTTGTGTGCAAGGGCCTGGGTGAGTTATAAGTAAGTAAGTAAGTAAAATGTATTTATAAAAGCACATTTATGACAGTTTGCACTGTCCAAAGTGCTGTACATAGTGCATTCAGTAGGTAAACAATGAAGGTACAATAACAATAACCAAAATAAAAGACGTAAAGCCCATACATCCACATAAACACAGATAGTAGTGCAGAGGTAAGATAGTTAATGGGGAGGAAACACCAGGGTGTACATATGGGTTTTGAGCCTTGATTTAAAGGCAGAAATGTAGGGGGAATCACATTTGTCAGGTGGCAGTTGGTTCCACAAGCACGGAGCAACTAGTGCAAAGTACATTTCTGAGAGTTGTGCCAGTGGCATGGCTGTATACGCTGGTCACCAAAAGAAAGTGATTGTCTACAGTAGCTCAGACGAGAGTGACATCTCAATTCCACTTAACGACACCACTGATGAGAGTTCAGATGGCCAGAAAGATGATGATGGTGACTTTGGCATTGTGAGCTTTGCAGGCAAAACCACCTAGATCTGCTAGGCCTTGTTTAAGAAAATGTACCTTCAATCTTTGTCAACTATTTACTTTAAATACACCTTAAATAAGTGATTGTCTAATGGATTTGTCTTGCATTACAGTTTTTGAGATATATATAAATTGGCACAATTCACCCCATCTTATTTTCTCCAAATGCACAAATCACCCCACGTAGTGGGGTGATTTGTGCGACAAGACAACTTTTTTTCCGAAAGCTATATTTCTTAAACAGTTTATTCCAGATCCAAAGTTTTTATTGCCAGGGATGCACAACATCCTGAAATATATGTACATATTTGAGTTGGAGACATAACTGTCAAGGCCTCACTTTAGAATCACTTTGAGTAAAAAGTTGCACAACTCACCCCACTTTCCCCTATATATATATATATATATATAGGGGAGAACGGGGTAATCTGAGCCACTTTTTACATTTGCTCCCCTCTAAGGGAGCTAAAATTATTTATCAATCAAATGTACACATTTCCCATTAATTCAGGATGTTTCCTAGAAATGGGCATTAGCAGAATTTTTCAAGACAAAGAGCAGTGAAAATATTATTGTTTTAAAAAAAGTTGTCATGTGGCTCACTTTACCCCAGCTGTGGGGTAAACTGATCCACTTACTTTTTCCACTCTGAAACTACCATAACAACACATATTGTAACAGTAAGAATCCTGAAAGCTAGCCACACATTCCAGAACTAATGTCGGACTAGTAAAAGAATGATGGGGTTTGGTCAATTAAGCAAAGCAAATTTTCTAAACACTTGAAAGTAACTCTGAACAAAATCAAATACAACATATTATAATTCAAAAGGTTTTAATAAGATTCAAATTGGCTTTTAAAAACATTTTTAAAAATGGCCGCCGTGGGGCCATAGGAAAAATTGGCGAAGTCCTTGTATTACCAACATCAAAGTGGCAATACAAGATTAATCTTTTTAATTTCACTGCAAGCTACTTTATATTAGAGTTTAAAAACACCAGACACTGATCAGTCACTTGCTGCAGAGTTATAAATTACTGGAATGACACTCTTGTGCCACCGAAAACAACTGGTCATAATAACGATAAGCCAAGAGACATCTTTGGGAAATGAGTCAGTTATGAAGTAAATGTAGGTCATCTACAGTATATAGTATCACTGCACAATACCAGTTCAACCCAATCCTAATCCTTCTGAAAACATGACAGCACAGCAGAACAATTTAAATATAGGCCTACGTATTCATTTCTGTTAAGGCCAGGACACACCAGTCCGACTTGTTTCTACTTGTTCCGACTACGCAAAAAATGGGGTCGGCCGTTTCAGGAAGCTCCAGGCTTCCAGTCGCGGCCAGAGAACACACCAAACTGACTGCTGACTTTCCGTACGCTCTGTTGCTTGCGCGGGACGTAATGTCTCCATAACAGCAGGCGGCGCTAATCTGTATTGTGGCCCGAAAAAATACGAAAGCCGGAAATGATGGGACAACTCTCTAGAGCATAAACATAGATAGAAATACGTATTTATATTTATGGACCATAAGAGCACAATTTTTAGCAGAGAGTGTCGAGCATGGTGTCGAGCAGTCAACAAGGGTTGATGCATGTGAGTACTCTCAAAACGAAACGAACAAACACATTAAAACGATGGCTAGCTGTTGTTAGCTGTTTGTGCTACCCGCCTCACTTCCGGGCTTCACTGATTCGCTAGCCCTCCACCAATCAAATTGCTCCAAATGAAAGACGGTCGGCCAGCCTGTCGCCGCCGATTGAACATGTTCAATCGGCGGCGACAGGCTCAAAACAAGCCCGACGACCTCTACGTCGGCCGACGTTACGGCACACACCAAACAGATTCGTCTCCCGACCCCCTATCGACTCTACGACGGCGATTTTCGGGCTGGTGTGTCCTGGCCTTTAAAACTGAAACTGGGTTTCGCTGATGGTCTTGTTTGACTGTTGAAGCATGGTAGAGTTTTAATTGACGTTTTATCCAAAGCGACTTCCAATAAGTGTAGGTACCATGAAGGAACAAACAGAGAAAAGAGTGTGTCTAATTCCTCCAAAAACTTACAGGGACCTGGTGGGCAGTAGATAACAACAATGTTTAGTTGAATGGGATGAGTAACAGTAACAGCGTGGAATTCAAAATATAGTGGAGTAAAATGTGGCAGCTGGTAGAGAGAATATCTCCATTTGGGGGTGATGAGTAGACATGTACCACCACCTCTAATGGGTCTGGGTGTGTGGGTGAAAGAGTTGGCAGAGGAGAGAAGAGCAAGGTTGGATGTGTTGGTCACGGGTATCAGAATGGCAGTTCCACAGGCCTCCTGTGACTAGGTGGTGGGTGTGTGCTGAGCGGGTGGGACAGATATGGCTGGTTGTTTACGGTAGTGTTGTGAGTGTGTGCGAGGCTTAAAGTATCTACGAGAGGAAACACAAACAGGAATTGAAAGTATGCACATCATTTTAAAGGAAAGGAACCAAAGCGAAGTATACTTGGCCTCCAACAAAGACTGCTTTGTCTACCTGACCACATCCCTGGTTAGTCAAGCAAGCACCTGAAAGTGATCATGGCTTAGCAATAGATACAGTATCACCACGGCTCAAAAACAAGACACTTCACACCAAATCAAGACTATTAAGCTAACAATTAATAAGTCAATCAAAGCCTAGCCTTTGACCGAATTACAGTTTCCTGAACTTAAAATCTTAAAAACAGTGTGAAAAGGAAACTTACTTTTATTTAGGTACATCAATGCTGTTCATCACCAGTTATTCTTTATTACAAACATTGAAAGCCCTCAAACTATTTTCTGAAACATTTTCTCACCATAAATAAAAAACAGAAACATGTTCTGAGGGAATTGCATTGAAAGAAAAAGGGTTGAAATCCTCAAACAAAAATGAACTAAAAGCACACACATTATCAAAGCATAAAAATCTCATTTAAGATGACAGGTATGGGGCGCCCTTAGCTCAGTTGGTAGGGCGTCCCCCCATGGGCCTCGGCCAGCAGAGGACCCGGGTTCGATTCCAGCCTGCGGTCGTTCTCTGCATGTCACTTCCCTCTCTGCCCCATTTCAACTCTGTCTCTACACTATCAATAAAGCATAAAAATGCCCAAAAAATATCTTTAAAAAAAATTTAAAAAAGATGACGGTATGTTCAAAAGAAGTCCAACGACGAGATTTAAGGTGGTACTGATTGCACTGTTTGTTATTATAATTTGTATTATTATTATTTGCTGATAGAATCTGGCCAATTGAGAGGAACATTTCAAAGCAGGGTGATCATAAAGTATGTGTCACTAGTTTTTCAGTATTTTGTGTTGTGATACAACTATTTTGAGGACACATTATTGTTCATTTATGTGTTGTACTAGAAAGGATGATGTGTAGCAGTGCTGCTGTTTTTTTACATTAACGGGGGCAAAGGCAACATTAACTCCAACAGACAAAATTGCTAAATATGTCAGCATTCACAGCTTGTTGACAAAACTATAATATAACACATTTAGAAACTCTTCTGAGTTTCTAAAATGAACCATGAAAAATGTTTGCACCTCAGTGTGAGGATGTGAAACTAGTACTATTATTGGCTTATTGAAATCGAGGGGAAAAAATGGTTCTGCTATGTTGAGAAGAACAAATCTCAAGACACTAGCATAAGGTTTTTTTTTCTGTCAAAATGTGTTTGGTGGGGGCTGTAGGTGGCAGGTGGACCCAGTCAATATAAGCGGCACTCACATTTCCCTGTACAGTCCTCAGGAGGTACGACGTTCAACTAAAAGCCTGCAGATAGAGGATGGCCTCGCTCAAGACTGCTTTGCTTCTCTTGGTTTGTCTCCAGGGCTTTGGTGAGACTATTATGAATTGCATTGAGATGATAACTGACGACGTGAATAGTGGAAAAAAGTGATGAAATGTTTTACAATGAGATTATTAATTATGTATATTTCCACCCGCAGGTCTGACTTCTGCTTTTAATATCGATGGCTTGCAAAATCCAGATGCCTTGAAAGCAGTAAGTGCATATTTTGTGATTTCTAGTAACACAATTATATTTTGCCTATAGAAACATAAATAATATAACAGAACACACGTTTTGAATATCATGTGCAATTTCAAAATAAGAGATGTGTGTCATCCTACTGTACTTACTGAAACACGACTTAACCAATGTTAAACATCATTTCAAAATACATGTTATTATAAAGAAGTTTGGATTTCCCATCAATCCCTAGATATGGTTTATAGAATAATTATATAAATTGTGTTTTTGAGCTAAAATAATTGAACACCCTATTTTTCCTTCTTCAGTATTTTCAGCAAAATGAACATAAGTACATGTTTTGTCATTGTTATATAGGACCAAAATAAATGTAGGACCTCAAATAAATCCAGGAAACAAACACATACAAACAAACAATCAAACCATGTTCACACATTTGAGTCATTTGCTATCAAAAAGTAGCAGCATATCAATATTAAAAGGAAAATATTTTAAAAGAGGAACAGACAACTAAATTATACGCCTTGAGTCTTGAATCATCAAAAACAATTTTACCTGTCATATACTTTCTTTAAATAATTTAAGAGAAACCCCACATTTTTTTAAACTACACAAAAGGACATTAAAAGCAACGTGACATACAGTATATAAAGAGAACGGAAATTTGCTAATCTTCAAAATCAGGAAGTAACCCCCGCTCCAAGAAGATTTCACGTACAAAACTGTCACCTTTTTTTTCTAAGTTTTGGATCTCGTATACCTGACCTGAAGCAGCCACAAATCAGTTTGTTCCTCATGAAATACTTTTTAGAGGAACATTTAAACCACATGCACACAACTTCAATGCGAATGATGCACCTGGTATGTGTGAGAGATACGTAAATAAGGCTATCATTTATTTTTCATTGTGTGACTTTAACTTTTTTTATTCAGACTGGCGACGTCTGCCAGGACTGCACCCAAATATTCCAACTGCTTGTCGACCTGTTTTCCAATGCAGACCTCCAGGTGAGTTCAACAGTCGACCAAGCAGCGCACACATTCCAGGGGATCAATATTTGTTCACTGATATTATTATCGATACTGTAAATGTCCATATTCATACGTCAAGGTTACATACACACCAGGGGCCTGCTACAGTAGGATCTGTGGTTTAATAGTTTACATTATAATATAAATAAAAATCAATACATTTCAGGAAGTGTTTCACACCTGTTCATCTTTATCAGTTCCGTTGAAGCACATTTTACACATTCAGTCAAGCATGAAAAGTGAATGTCACAGACACACACATTTTTTTTTTTTTTATAAACTTCACTGGGGTATTTCAGTAAACTTGAATTTATTTCCTTGCGACTTAATTAACCCAAACTTTAACCACTGACTCAAAACATCGGTGTGTGTGTCCCTGACAGCAACTTAAAGTGAGACACACACAAAAAGGAAATGTACTTTTAGTTTTGGTACCAAGTTCCTTCCCGTTTTCTACATCTAGCTAACTAAAGTTTAATTGAAATGTCACAGACCGTTTTCGTTCCTCTCCTGACCATAAAGATCTTCTTTCCTCTGAGACAAATGTGTTCTGTGGTGGTGGGGGAGCTTCATCTAAGTCCAAACAGAGAGAAAAAACAATATCTTCAATTGTCATCGCATTTAACTGAAATGATAAAAATGTATAGGCTACTACAACATTATGAAATACTGTATTTAGACATTTACAAAGGAACCAATACATAGCTTCATGAGCAGTACAGTTATGATGAGGTTATTATTTTCCTAGAAGCAGGTTAAGAGTGCATTTAAAAAAAATCAAAACTCCTTTAACCTTTCAACAGTTGAGCTTCTCAGCTATAATAGACTATGCTCAACAATTGCTGCAAAATTTTGCCAGTCTAGCTCCTGTTAGCTAGACACCTAAAAATGCCATTGTTAAAACAAAAAAACAATGCAAATGCTTTAATAAAAACAGTCCACATACACAAAACCTAATCTAGTTTTCAAAGTCCACAGATGCTACCTAGATATCTTGTCTTACTTGCTTGTTTAAACGTCTAACTTGGTTTTTATTTTGTCCCTAAAGGGAAAATGTGTTAGCGAGTGGTTTACCTTGGCAGCTTTCAGCTCTCAAGATGTTTAAAAAAAAAGACAAAACTAACTCTGTGAAGACTTTTCAGAAGAGTCTTTTCTTCTTTTTTTTTTTAGCTTCTACCTAGCTATTGATGAGGCTCATAGGGAGCCTGTGATTGGTGGAAAGTGATGGGGTGACAGTAGCTTCTCCATCATGAAAAGTAGAATTAAATTAAATTAAATTAAATTAAATTAAATTAAATTAAATTAAATTAAATTAAATTAAATTAAATTAAATTAAATTAAATTAAATTAAATTAAATTAAATTAAATTAAATTAAATTAAAACATTATTAGAATTGTTACATTAATTATTGTAACATTTGCTATAAACATAAATTAAGTTGAAGCAATCTAATTATTAAACACTTAATATGTTAACTCAAAATTTGTGTTTTTTAAATTGACTGTGTTTTTTAAATTAAGTTTTTCTATTAAAAGTAATAACTTTTGAGCGGTAATCATTCGATTGAGTTATAGCATTGCACCTGTTGCTCAAAGATTATATGCAATTGACATAGTTTGCACATCATATTTAATGTTATTTTGTTACATGCATGTCCCATAGCTAAAGACTTTTAAAACACTGCCATAATTCAATTGCTCTTGGAAGGGAATAATGTCTTGGGTGCCCTGAATTCAACATTTGCTAAACAATGTTTTATATTTCAGAAAAAGATCATGAGTGGCATTGAGGATTTGTGCAACCACCTGCCTGAGCCAGCTGGTAAACTCTGCAAAGAGGAAGTGGACAAGATGCTCCCAGTGGCCATCACCTTCATTACCGGTGTAGTGGTAAGTTGCCTGCTGGATTCATTCCTCTGGGTTAAGTTTATCGAAAAAGTATCAGGGTTAAATAATTCTGGTGTGTTCATTGCACTGAGATCTATTTTCATTCTCTGTAGAAACCAGCAGAGGTCTGTAAAATCCTTGGGCTTTGTGTCACCTCTAACAAGCAGGAGAGGATGCTCAGTTATCTCATCAAGGAGGCTCTCGAGGTTGCTGTGACGGGTGAAAATGTCAGTAAAGTACAACTTGGATTCAGACATTTGAAAACAATAATGTAATACTGTATATGTGTAAAGGTCATCACGCTGTCTGTGTCTTTCAATCAGGAGCAGCCACAACAATGCTCCCTCTGCATTCTCATTTTCAAGACTTTGGAGGAAATGCTACCTAAAGAAAGGACCGAGGTGAGTCACACACATGCACTGAAGAAACACACAATCAATCAGTCTCTCTGTGCCTCACACACACACAGATATGTCTGTGTGTGTGCGAGGCACAAAGAGAATAGATACCCAGGTGCGTAGAGACATTGTGGTCAACACGATGCACGCTCACCCTCTCTCCCTCCACTTCCTCTGCAGGATGCTGTGATCAAGCTGCTGGAGGAGATCTGTCACATTTTGCCGTCCTCCTACCGGGATCAGTGCAAGGACGTCATTGACAAGTATAGCAAGACAGTGCTGGACACCATCCTGAGCTACGCCAGCCCCAAGGCCATCTGCGCTCTCATCCACCAGTGCAAAGGGCAGGAGGCTCAACTTGTGGGTTAGTGCAGCTCTCACCTTCAAACTACTTAATGTTTTGTTTTGTGGCCCATCATTATTGTTATTAGTTACACGTGTTTGTCTTTTCAAATGACAGAGAACACATTTGGTCATATGTTTTTAGAAGCTTGGATTCAATCAAGTGTAATACATTAATATTTGAATTAATACATTTTATTTTTCATTTGTTTATCAATACTCATTCAAATGTCACAATTGTTTCTCTTTCAGATCCATGTACTTTACCAACGTACAGGTGCAAAGATGTCAAGACTGCCCTCAAATGTGGGGTAAGTAAGCGACTAAGACATTAACTTGTTGAGTGTGTGGTTGTTCAGAAAGTGATCTCATCTGTCTTCTCTACGCAGACTGTGTTTTACTGTCAGAAGTTTTCCTGGAAGCCTCTGTACTCCAACATGCTTTAAATGGTTAAGGTAAGTGGTATGAGAATTTGAATCAGTGTTATTGAATGAAAATACAACAAACATATTAAATATCACTAAATGTTTCCTCTCAGGCTAAATACATGAGTCAACCCAGTGACCCCAGTGGATGAACCGGATCATTCAACGTCAAGCTGCAAAATATATAACCATTTTCCACATCTGTAGCGTTCAGACTGAAAGGCTTTCTTTGAGATACTGTTTTGATATGTTGTCTGCAATGAATGAAGAAAATTTGCTAATGGACACAAGGATTACTGTATTTGAACTTCAGGAGTAAAAGGAATGATGAAAAGATATGAAAGCTTATCTACAAAATCATCAAAATGAATGATCTGCATAACGGATGTTGCTATATCTGTGTACAGGAGTTATTTCTATAATTTTGCTGAAGCTTTTTGCACTAATAAACTAAATTCTTTATATAAAGTTTAATAGATTTAATATCGTATGTGTATGAGGTCTCTTCTTATCTTTCACACACATTCAGAATTGCTAAGGGGAATACCTGAATTTATAATAAACCAATATAAGGTGGGCTCACAAACATGAACTAGTGTACAAGATTTGTGGTAGACTGGCATCCGTACAAATGATCATTTTAACCATAACTTAAATTTGGATTGAAACTACCCAGTATGACCTCAATACGGAATCATAAATAATAACCAAAGACACAGCTCAAGGAAGAGTGCAGTTTATTTCAAGGGTTTTAAGATGGAGCTCAACAACAAATCAGACTCCTCAGTAAGAAGTATTGGAGAGGGAAATGATTATTCCTCAGGGTAGAAATGGGTAAGTGCAATAACAAGATATTTGAGAGTATGGAGGCATTACAGAAAATGAGCAAAGGCACTTTTACACGTTCAGCAACCACACCCACAGATTCAATCAATTAAAAAATAAGTAATGCTCCTCAAACCCACCCTCATAGGAGACCATGTAAACGGGCTGGTTTCTCTGTACAACACCAACCAATAATTGGTCTCGCCTGTGGGGAGCTTAAGGATACAAGAAAATTGTATTAAAAAAAAGAAAGAAAAAAATTGTCTTTGGGAGGTTCAGTCATTTCACCTTAGAGGTTTCTCTGCAGTATGCTAAAGGAACCCCAGGGTGATGCCAGAGGGGCCAAACTAAAGGCAATGCATTACTGTCAGCAAAGTAAAAGTAATTTTAGCATCATATGAGGAAACAGTGCCACTCGTTGCTTCTTGAGCAAGGGCTATACTGAACTTATTAGTAGCCTATCTTATTTAATAATCGAAGAAAAAATATATTTTCAGTAGTTTGTAGCTTTGCCATAACTACAGATGTATGATGTATATTTCAGCTAGGCTACATGATATAACATTGAATGTGTCATGTTTTACAGATATGAGTGACCTGACGGACCACACTATCTGTTCCATCAGAGGAGACTGTTCACTGGGTGGGACAGGTGGTCTTCTTCAAGGCCCACCAGCAACAACTGGACAGTTACATACAAGTTATGGCTTTGCTTCTGTTTGATATGTCATCATCATCATCATCATCATCATCAACCGCTTATCCGAAATCGGGTCGCGGGGGCAGCAGCTTGAGCAGGGAACCCCAAACTTCTCTTTCCCGGGCCACATCAACCAGCTCTGACTGGGGGATCCCGAGGCGTTCCCAGGCCAGTGTGGAGATATAATCTCTCCACCTAGTCCTGGGTCTTCCCCGAGGCCTCCTTCCAGCTGGACGCTCCTGGAACACCTCCCTAGGGAGGCGCCCTGGGGCATCCTTACCAGATGCCCGAACCACCTCAACTGGCTCCTTTCAACGCAAAGGAGTAGCGGCTCTGCCCCGAGTTCCTCACGAATGACTGAGCTTCTCACCCTATCTCTAAGGGAGACGCCAGCCACTCTCCTGAGAAAGCCCATTTCGGCCGCTTGTACCCGCGATCTCGTTCTTTCGGTCATTACCCAGCCTTCATGACCATAGGTGAGGGTAGGAACAAAGATCGCCCGGTAGATCGAAAGCTTTGCCTTACGACTCAGCTCTCTTTTCGTCACAACAGTGCGGTAAAGCGAGTGCAAAACCGCCCCTGCTGCTCCGATTCTACGGCCAATCTCACGCTCCATTGTTCCCTCACTCGCAAACAAGACCCCGAGGTACTTGAACTCCTTCACTTGGGGTAAGGACTCATTCCCTACCTGTAGTAGACAATCCATCGGTTTCCTGCTGAGCACCATGGCCTCAGATTTAGAGGTACTGATCCTCATCCCAACCGCTTCACACTCGCTGCAAACCGATCCAATGAGAGCTGAAGGTCACAGGCCGATGATGCCATCAGAACCACATCATCTGCAAACAGCAGAGATGAGATCTTCAGCCCACCAAACTGCAACCCCTCCCCACCACGACTACGCCTTGATATCCTGTCCATGAATATCACAAACAGGATTGGTGATAAAGCGCAGCCCTGGCGGAGGCCAACCCCCACCGGAAACGAGTCTGACTTACTACCGAGAACCCGTACACAGCTCTCGCTTTGAGCGTACAGAGATTGGATGGCCCTCAGAAGAGACACCCTCACTCCATACTCCCGCAGCACCCCCCACAGTATCTCCCGGGGAACCCGGTCATAAGCCTTCTCCAGATCTACAAAACACATGTAGACTGGATGAGCAAACTCCCAAGCTCCCTCTAGGATCCTTGCGAGAGTGAAGAGCTGGTCCGTTGTTCCACGGCCAGGACGGAATCCGCATTGTTCCTCTTCAATCTGAGGTTCGACTATCGGCCGAACCCTCCTTTCCAGCACCTTGGAGTAGACTTTGCCGGGAAGGCTGAGAAGTGTGATACCCCGGTAGTTGGAACACACTCTCTGGTCCCCCTTTTTGAAAATAGGAACCACCACCCCGGTCTGCCACTCCTTCGGCACTGTACCCGACTTCCACGCAATGTTGAAGAGGCGTGTCATCCAAGACAGCCCCTCCACACCCATTGCTTTCAGCATTTCTGGACGGATCTCATCAACCCCCGGGGCTTTGCCACTGTGGAGTTGTTTGACTACCTCAGTGACTTCCACCAGGGAAATTGACGATGATCCCCCATCAGCCTCCAGCTCTGCCTCCAACATAGAGGGCGTGTTAGTCGGATTCAGGAGTTCCTCAAAGTGCTCTTTCCACCGCCCGACTACCTCCTCAGTTGAGGTCAACAGCGTCCCATCCTTACTGTACACAGCTTGGATGGTTCCCCGCTTCCCCCTCCTGAGGTGCCGGACGGTCTTCCAGAAACACTTTGGTGCCGACCGAAAGTCCTTCTCCATGGTTTCTCCGAACTTCTCCCACACCCGCTGCTTTGCCTCGGTCACGGCAGAAGCTGCAGCCCTTCGGGCCTGTCGGTACCTTGCAACTGCCTCAGGAGTCCCCCGAGATAGCATATCCCGGAAGCACTCCTTCTTCAGTCGGACGGCTTCCCTGACCACCGAGGTCCACCACGGCGTTCGAGGGTTACCGCCCCTTGAGGCACCTAAGACCTTGAGACCACAGCTGCCTGCCGCGGCTTCAGCAATGGAAGTTTTGAACATCGACCACTCGGGTTCAATGCCCCCAACCTCCACAGGGATGCTAGAAAAGCTCTGCAGGAGGTGCGAATTAAAGATCTCTTGAACAGGGGCCTCCGCCAGACGTTCCCAGTTCACCCGCACTACCCGTTTGGGCTTACCAGGTCTGTCCAGAGTCTTCCCCCATCCTTTGACCCAACTCACAACCAGATGGTGATCAGTTGACAGCTCCGCCCCTCTCTTCACCCGAGTGTCCGAAACATGCGGCCTTAGATCAGATGATACGATCACGAAATCGATCATCGACCTTCGGCCTAGGGTGCTCTGTAGGGTTGCCGCGGTAGTGGGTGTTACCGGTGTTACTCGGTGTTGAGGCCAACACCGATTACGTCACGTGCACACCGGCAACACCGAGTTTTTTTCAGTTGCTGCACAGACGTTCATTAAATAATATAATTATAAGAAAGAAAATAAATATGTGTAAAATAGGCCGCAGTTCTGCTCTGTGCGGAAGATCATAGACACTCACCGAGCATTCGATCATGACGAGCAGAGTGTGCAGAGTTTAAAGGCATGCTGCCATAGAACGTTACGCCGTCACCGAGCATTCTGAGGCGCACTGCCATGGAATGTTATCGCTGTCACCGAGAATTGGCGCGCTGCCAGACGCTGTCATCGGTGAGGAAGACAGGAGAGTTGATGGAGAAAATGATGGAGGTTGACTTAGTTTCGAAGTTTAAGGCAAAGGCGCCCATTTGGAAGTATTTTGGTTTCACACCCAACGCAAATCGGGAACCGGATAATTTAAACGAGGCAATATGCAGACTCTGCAACATGAAGGTGTCAGCAACTGGAGGTAATACTTCAAATTTACACACACACCTCAAGGTGCACCACAAGGCTGAAGCTGCGAAGATGGGGCCTGCAGCAGCGAAGCCTCTACCGGAGAGTTCACAGCGGCCGACACAGCCATCCATTTTTGGAGCCTTCGCAAAATGTACTAAGTACAAAAAGGACAGTGTCAGGTGGACTGCATGTACCGATGCAGTCACCAAATATATATGCAAGGAGATGGTGTCATTCAACACCGTGGAAAAGAAGTCATTCGTTGAGCTTTTGGCGACACTCGACCACCAGTACGAAGTTCCAGGGCGCACATATTTCTCCTCCACTGCCATTCCGCGCGCTTACACTAGTGTCCGGAGTGAGCTCCAGCGGACCCTCTTATCCGTCGAAGAGTTTTCTCTCACAACTGACTTGTGGTCGAGCACAACGATGGCACCATACATGTCACTGACAGTGCATTTTATTGACCCGGAGTGGAAGCTTGTGTCAAAATGCCTCCAGACGACCTTCTTGCCCGAGGACCACACCGCCGTTAATTTGGCTGAAGCGCTGCAAGAGGCTCTGCGGGAGTGGGCATTGAGCGCCGAAAAAGTCTCCTGTCTCACCACCGACAGTGGAGCAAACATTAAAGCAGCGGTGCGGAACCTAGGGTGGCCTTGGTTGAGCTGCTTCGGGCACAACCTGAACCTGGCTGTGTCAAACACCATTGAGAAGACTGAGAAAGTGCGCACAGACCAGGCCTTTGGTGTCTGTCGCACAATCAACGGCATGTTCTCGCACAGCTGGAGGAGGAGACGGGAGCTGCAGAAAGCCCAGGTCGAGCTTGGCCTCCCACAGCACTCGCTGGTGACGGTAAGTTAACTAAGCCTCATATTATTTTTGGGAAAACATGTAAAATATAAATAAAATACAATAAGCCTATATTAAGCATTACTTTTTTTTCGCCTAGGATTGTGCAACACGCTGGGGGTCTAAGCAAAAGATGGTTAACAGAATGCTAGAGCAGAGGCTGGCAATAAACCGAGTGCTGTCAGAGGATCGCAAGACCAACTTAAACCTCACATGGCAAGATGAGGATGTTCTCATGGCAGTGAATGAAACGCTGAAGCCGGTGAGCGACTTCACTGACATTCTCTCCGGGGAGAATTACGTCACCGCCTCCTCCCTACTCCCCGTGCTGCAGCTTGTGAGAGAGGGAACTCTTGCCCCTTCTGCTGAAGACAGGCAATTAACCGCTGACCTGAAGGCTGGCATCATCCATGTCCTTGGTGAAAAATACAGAGCACTGCCGCAGGCAAGCCAAGAGCTCATGCGTAAGGCAACATTCATGGACCCGCGGTACCGGGCTGAATACGACTCGAACATTAGAGAGCTCAAACAGATGGTGGAGGAAGAAGCTGTCATCCTCGGGCGAGCAGCGCAGCCAGTGAGAGGGGAAAATGAAGAGGAGGGGGGAGCCGCTGCCGAGCCCCAGCCAAAGAAAGTTACGTTGGCAAGTTTGCTAAAGAGAAACAATTGTGCACCTGCCTCTGCCACATTAACGCTTCCCCAAAAAGCAGCCGCAGAGATCGCAAAGTACAGCCAAGAGGCCGGCATCGATGCTGACGAGGATCCTCTTGGCTGGTGGAAATCAAACCAGACGAGGCTTCCCCTCCTGGCAAAGGTCGCAAGAAAATTCCTGTGCGTGTGCGCAACAAGCTGCGCATCCGAGCGGGTGTTCAGCACGGCAGGGAACATCGTCACCCCCACAAGATCCCTTCTTAAACCGGCGAAGGTCAACATGCTGGTTTTCTTAGCAAAGAACATGTAGCCTAAGCAATTGTAAATTTAGTTCATTTTGTTACTGTTCGCTTAGCGATATTTAAAAGTGTTTTAATATTGCGGGCGGCAGCACGGAGAGGATAAGCGGCCCGTCACATGTCGGCTTGTTCGTTTATTTTACATATTTTATTTTTTTATAGAGTTAGAAAGTAAGTAGCTGAATTTTGTTTCTTTCCTTTTTAGTAGGCCTAAACCAATCAAATTAGTCTTAAATAGTAATAATAAATTAGCCTGTTGCCTTTCAACTGTTTAACTTGTAGCGATGTTTTTTGTTACTTTTTATTTTGTTCCATAGGCCTTGTGTTCTTAGCCTATTTAATTGTAGCCCATTCGTTTGTTATTAATTTGTTTACATAGTGTTTGATTTTGTTATATTGTTTTACCCTTTGTGTTTAAAAAAAATGTAAATAGCCTAGTTGTGGCAATTGGGATTGCAGCCCGCGGCCCGAGGCACAAGACAAGTCGCCGTCATCATTTGTTTAAAAAAAAGGTTCTGCTGTTTGTCTTTGCACTGTTTTATTGTTGATGTGTTTTTTCATTAAAAAAACATATATACAAACCTTCTAAGCATTCGTTTTGTTCAAAAAGTAAGGCAGATCTACAGAAACATTAAAGAGGGAAAGCCGCGCTACAGTGTCTTTTCTTGAATGTGCGGTGTCGCCTTTTAAGTTTTTTTTTTCTCGTTGCAATAATGTAGCCTACTGTTGGTGTACTCGGTAATACCGGTGTTGACACGAGTGTATTACTCGGTGTGAAAAGGTCCACACCGCGGCAACCCTAGTGCTCTGGTACCATGTACACTTATGAGCATCCTTATGTTCGAACATGGTGTTCGTTATAGACAAACCATGACCAGCACAGAAGTCTAACAACAAACGACCACTCGGGTTCAGATCGGGGAGGCCGTTCCTCCCAATCACGCCTTTCCAGGTGTCTCCATCATTGCCCACGTGCGTGTTAAAGTCTCCCAGCAGAACTATGGAGTCCCCTACCGGAGCCCCATGCAGGACTCCGTTCAGGGTCTCCAAGAAGGCCGAATACTCCGAACTGCTGTTTGGTGCATACGCACAAACAACAGTCAGAGTCTTCCCCCCCACAACCCGGAGGCGTAGGGAGGCGACCCTCTCGTCCACCGGGGTAAACTCCAACGTAGTAGCGCCCAGCCGGGAGCTCGTGAGTATCCCCACACCGGCCCGGCGCCTCACACCTTGGGCAACTCCAGAGAAGAATAGAGTCCAACCCCTGTCCAGAAGTACGGTTCCAGAGCCAAGACTGTGCGTGGAGGTAAGCCCCACCAGGTCTAATTGGTAGCGCTCCACCTCCCGCACCAGTTCCAGCTCCTTCCCCTACAGCGAGGTGACGTTCCATGTCCCCAAAGCCAGCCTCTGCCGCCCGGGTCTGGTCCGTTGTGGTCCCCGCCCTTCACTGCCACCCTTTAGGCAGTGCACCCGACCCCAGCGGTTCCTCCGACGAGTGGTGGGCCCATCGGTCATAGAGGGGGTTGGTGCCACGTAGCTTCTTCGGGCTGTGCCCGGCCGGGCCCCGTGGCAGACCCGGCCACCAGACGCTCGCAGGCGGGCCCCCTTTCTGGGCCTGGCTCCAGACGGGGGCCCCGGGCTTCCTCCGGGCAGGGACTCTCCTCCTCTTTTGTGTTCTTCCATAGGGTCTTTTTGAACCATTCTTAGTCGGGCCCCTCACCTGAGACCACTTTGCCTTGGGAGACCCTACCAGGAGCACTAGGCTCCGGACAACACAGCTCTCAGGTTCACAGGGGCACACAAACCTCTCCACCATATATTTATATATAGCCTAATCATATATTGTTAACTTATTAAAATAGCTGACTTTACTGCCCCTATCTGTTTCTGCTTCTCTATCATATTTAGTCTATAGTGTGTGATTTGCAAAATAGGCATAGCCTACATCACATAGGCTATCATAAAGGTGACCAGACGTCCCCATTGTTGGTTGCCTGTCCCTGGCTCAACAGAAACAACTACCTGTTCCCGTTTTGTTGACACCTCATTAGGTTTTTCAATCAGATTGCTAGTCAAACTGGAAATGTCTCCGTTTTCCCCCTTTTCGGGGGATGTTCCTCGTTTTGATCTCGGACGTCTGGTTACTTATATCATATCAGAATATTCTATGACTGTTAAGCCCACTATGAATATTAAAACACGTCGAAACTTGTGCCCTGTATCTTAACTACATGTATGATCTTTGCAGCAAAGAAAACCGCGTGAAAATCAGTTTGGTATTTAATGAGATATGACAGTTCATTGCACCTGCCAAACAGACTACACCGAGTGGAACGTTTGACCGGTTCAAGATGGCGGCCCCACGGCTCGTCAGCGCCAATAGGCAGTAGCGGCCAACGCGGCGTCTATCCTTTATAATGTCTATGGTGTGTCTATGGGGGGAGGGGGGAATACCAAGTTCAGTCTAGTCTCGAGTTGGTTCCTCAGACACAGACAGGAAATCAATGCGTGCCTTGCAGCGCGGTACATTTAAAAACACATTCAATACAAAACCACACCAATCAAAAGTATTAAATTAAGGGAAAATCAAACAACAACAGCAAACAATAATACTCAAATGCATAAAATAAAGTTATCCATCCTTACAATCGCATTTTACTCCGAAGAGAAATAAAAGGATTTTGATTCTGATCTCTGATTAGCTAAAACCCCTGAAAGAGGACTGTTTTACAGAGCTTCTTTCTTGTGCTCCCTTTCTGTAATTCAAGCGAGGCGAGTTTGGCAATGTGGTGCAGCCTTAATTTGTGAAAGACAGACACAACCAATGACAACAAGTCGGAATGGTGGTTGTTTATCAGTTTTGACCGGTCCAAGATGGCGCCCGCATTTCTCGCGCTCAACGCCCAACGCCACGTCTATCCTTTATTATGTCTATGGTGTCACCGCTGACTATTGGCTTGGCATGGCTGCTACACTGCTACTACAGCGATTTCGTCCCGTTTCCTCTGAAAACATGTGTACGAGTGAAGATGTCAGATAAACTGAACGGGGTTTTTTTTTTTAAACCAAAAATGGGAAAACTGTCACGTTTTCACCGTGTAAAGTGTCCCTACATCTTTACAAATCAATAAATAGGTACTCACCCCTTCTGTTAGAATATAATGTTATGATGTAACAATACCCATAAATGTGACCTGCGTACGTACATCCACTCACATTTATATTTACAGAGATATCACAAATTAGTTGGATCTTTTAAATCATATTGTGCCTGTTTGATAACCACTTCACCTTCTGTTTTATTGATAGATGTTCTGTAAATAAAAGTAGGCTTTTGCTCAATATTACAAGCTACTCACCCTGGAGTCCAACAATTGAAACAGATGAGACGAGCAGACTTCCCTGAGTTCCTATGAGTTGTTCAGCTGTTAGAAAATGCATTCCTCCAGTTTCTTTTAAAGAGGAGAGAGAGCAAAAGGGTGGGAGCGCGTAACAAACGGTCAGCCCCTTGTGTAGTAACCAATCCAATGTCCTGTGTATGAAAGTTACCCGTAAAGCAGCTGATTTACAAGAAACATGCTGTTACATAATTTTACTCCCCCTGCAGTCTACTATGTGAATTACCCTGCAGCACTGTTGTCTGCCTTACAGCTTATATGGATTCATGAGTTGTTCCATTTTTGTTCATTCGTAAACCTTGTTTAACCCTTTTAGAACCACGGGGATCGCTGGTGACACGTTTGCGCTTGCTTACTTCTCATTCCTGTAACTTTTGAACCGTTTCTGCTATCTACATCATTCAAAAACTATCAGAAAGCCGAGAAGTATACTGCCCTACAAAGGCAAAAGACCTTAACTCACCAGAGTGTAGAACTGAGAAAAATGAGTTCAAAGTTATTTTGTTGTCCTGCCAAATCAGTTGTAGGTAGATACTTGCAAATTTGGCATGTTATTGTATGAAAAGGAAGTTATTTATCCCCCAAAAATCTTAAATTTTAACTTGACCTTTGACCCTTATTCGGAAATGACTGTACTCTGCCTTTGTATTATCTGCAAATATCAACATTTCCTGTGATAACAATGATAGCATTAAGTGAGTGTTGTCTAGTTAGGCATAATACTACACAAATTGAATATATAGCCTATAAAAAAAAAATGGGAATTTTATGGCTAAAATTGTTCATTTTTGGAAAATTAAAAAAAATATATATGGTTGTACTTATTTGAGATAAAATAACACTTAAAAGTATCCACCTACATTTCTTACATTTGAAAGGTTGGATGTCAGTAAAATGTATTCTCTTATATGCCATTTATAATTTTCTGATAAACGTATAGGAATATGGTTGTGTTTGATGCCATTATGTGCAAGTTTTCTAGAGTCAGTGAAAAAACACTGCGTTTTTGATGGAATAGAAAATGTATGTATATTTTTATTAGAGAGAGAGAGAGAGAGAGAGAGAGAGAGAGAGAGAGAGAGAGAGAGAGAGAGAGAGAATCAGGGACTTAATTCTTCCCACAACTATTCTAATACTCTTTATAATTATGAAAAAACATTTTGTAATGCACACTTTCACAAACACATTGGTGTTTGGTTAGGCCCCACTTCATACCATGAAAATCCAGAGATAGCACGAGCAAATTTGCGTTCTTGTATGAAGACATACTTTTAGACTAGGCTACATAGATGTTTAAAAGTGGTATTCAGCAAGTGCCGTGAGACCAAAATCACTTTATGACAGCTGATCACTTTCTGGCACCGCACCGGAAAATATGAGAAGGGTCCAGATGCAGCCACTGCTACTTGCCAGTGCAGCTCGGCCAAACACACCCATCCGCCAAACAAGCCACGCCCGCAGCTCTTTTTTTTTTTTTCTCAATGAACTTTATTGAATAATTGACGATACATAAATCAAAGGTACTCCATACATCTTAAAATCAATATGATAATCTTGTACATAAAAAAATAAAGAATATAATATACATATAAACAGTTATACATATATATTAAACAATATCAATAAACAGTACCATACTATAAAAACAAACAGAAAAAAAAAAAAAACACAATATATCATTCCTCCTCAAATACATTTTGGTATATTACAATAGTTTTGTTACTTTTTTTAGTGTCAATTAGAGCCAATGTTTTAATATATTCTTTAAATTCAGCCAGGAAACCAATAAAATTAGGGGAAACTTTTGCAAATTTGCATTTATGAATATGAAATTTTCCAAATAGAATAAATAAATTAACAACAAATTCAATGTTAGGGGATTTATGTTCGAAGTACATAAGGACATTTTGACAGGTAATTCTAATAGCATCATTAATTTTACACAATAAATAATTTTCCAGTCGAATCCAGAAGGTGATTGAGTGTGAACAAGAATAAAATAAATTAATTAAAGATTCTGGTTCAACATTGCAAAAGCTACATTTGTCATCTATTTCTAAAAATTTGGAAAAATATAAATTTGTTGGATATATATTGTGTAAAATCTTAATGTGAACTTCTCTAATCTTGTTTGTTATACAATAGTTATATGGGAGCAACCAGTTCTTCTGCCAAACGATGTCAGTAAAGATGGTGGCCCAAAAGGCCTTCCCCCTTGGAGATATTTTTCTTCTGTCATAAAGTGCATTCCGTATATGTTTGTTATTGCACTTGGGGTTCGTAATATCAACACCATTAATCATCAAAAGGGATTCTATTCTAAGAGCTTCTTGGAATTGAATTGATAATTCTTTATATGTAACAGGAAAGGATTTAATAAGAAGGAAACGTTCATAACTAAGCATTTCACCATGAGTATCAAAAAGATCATTAACATAAACAATTCCACGGTCAATCCAATTCTGTTTGAACATAGATTTTTTCTTTACTGTGATGTCTTCATTATTCCAAATGATACTTTTGTGTGGGGAAAAGTTATGGGAATAACATAACTTCCACGCAAGGAGGGCTTGTTGATAAAATTTAGACAATTTCAGAGGTAATTTGGTGATATTATAATTGCAAGTGAGAATGAAGCGAAGACCACCAAATGATTTAAAAATATTGTTTGGAATAAAGAACCAAATTGAATTGGGGGCCCTAAGAGATTCCTTGATCCATTTCATTTTGAATGTATTATTTAAATCAATGAAGTTTAGTAATTCAAATCCCCCTTCTTTTCTGGATCCTGAAAGTATATCTTTTTTAAGGTAGTGTTTCTTATTTTTCCAAGTAAAGTTAGTTAAAATTTTGTTAATTTCTTTGGAAGTTGAATCATGAACAAAAAGAGATAGAGCAGGATAGACTAATCTTGCGATACCTTCCGCCTTGGTTAAAAGAATTCTTCCAAAAATAGATAGATCACGCTGAAGCCACATATTCATTATATTTTGTGTTTTTTTAAGTCTAGGAAGGAAGTTGAGTTGTTGCCTGGTTATCATTTCTCTTGTTAAATCAATACCTAAATATTTGACAGATTTTTTGACCGGAATGTTACATATGCTCTCAATATCTGTATCATATAGGTTCAAAATTTCACATTTACCTATATTAAGATGTAAACCCGAAGCCTTTGAAAAGTAATTGATTAGTTGTATTGCTGGTTCTATTTGATGTTTGTCTTTTAAAAATAAAACCGTATCATCGGACAGCTGCGTTATTCGAATCTCTCTTTGAAATATGGATAAGCCTTTTACATTAGCACTATTTAGGACCTTCAATGAAAGCAGCTCTACAGCAATCAGAAATAAAAATTGTGAAATTGGGCAGCCTTGGCGGACAGATCTACCGACAGGGAATCGTTTAGAAGTGCTAGGGTATATCATCAAATTACTATTTATGTCCTTATAAAGCATTTTAACTATTGAAATAAAGTTAGCACCAAATCCTAATAAATCTAATAACCATAACTGGGTTGCAAAAAGACCAATATGTGAAACCAAACGTGTTAACTGGTCTAACATATTCACTTACCAATCAACCTTATGTGAGTCCATTAACAGTACGCCCGCAGCTCATTGGTTGCTCTGCACTAAGCTGTGTGACGTTCTTCCTGTTCCGTTCTGTTGGTTGATATCGCGCTAGCCAGCTAGCTGCTCTTGCTGCTCTTGCCATGGCTCTTGCTCAGGCCCCCAGGATGCTGCCTTCTCCGAGCAGCGAGCATGGACTAGTGGCCAACCCATTAGTACTGCATGCTGTGAATGGGAGCTCATTTTCATGGAAGCCCTAATGGCAGATTTTCCCGTCCACACCAATACAAGCGGCGAACAAGATTGTGTCGCCGCAAAAATGTTCTGGATATCAATCATAGGCTCAAACTTATCTTTAGACCATATACTATTAAGACTGAAGTTTTTTCATTTCAAAACGCCACATCAAGCGTTTTATTAGCCCAACGGCTTTTAACGGCTTTCAGTTTGTTTTCGAGGGAGGAGGAGCATGGTGCCAGGGCTCTCATGAAAGCAATATGGCAGCTTCCTTGTCGCTTCTCTGCGCCAATGAGAAGCTTTCATTGGAATGAATGGGCGCCATTTTTCAATACGGTGTCCATTTATTTATATGTCCATGCTCTTGCTGCCGTCAATGTTGAGACCATTTCACCAGCAAAATGTTTAAAACAGGACATTACAGCACAGTTAAAAACAAGAGAATCAGCATCCGCTACATTAAACATGAATACTAAGTGCTCATAGTACAGGAGTTACGTCTCCAGCGAGAGTATGGATTACAACAGTTAGCTGGGACTGAAACAGACACCCCCCTGCTCTTCTATATCAGGTAAGTCAATACAAATGTTTTATTCGCCTACTTCGTTACCTAATGTTATGTTTGTGTTATTCAAAGGATTTTGTTGGTTAGAAAATAGCTTAACGTTACAGACCAAATAGCTTCTTTATAAGTCTTATCTGAATGATAAGTAGTATATGATAAAAATGATTAACATGTGTTAATTTATTTGACTATGTTAATTAATGACTAACATTATTTTTATGTGATGTGTCTTTTGTGGATAGATTTGCAAGCTACGAACACCTGATGACATTTTGGAGCCTTGCATCAACAAAATGGTCTGGGTCTCCATAGCCAAATCAGCTGCCTAAAGAAATTAAGTTGTCACACCTGCACGTCCTTCAATGGTGTTCAATTTCATCCTTACTGACCGCCAGAGGCGGTGCATTAAGCACTGGATTTATCCGTCTCGCGCATGCGCAGTTCGAGTACCAATATCAACAAAGTCACCTGTGACCCTCGTGACACCGGAAGGGCTATATAGCCCGGTGTCTACAGAGGATCTGTTCCTTTTTCTTCTCGCATGAAGACGCAGACGTACCGCGTGCGATAAGTGTCGCATTTCGGAAAAGGATAAGCAACGGTGTGCAGCCTCGCGACTAAGGTCAGAGCAACGGGTAAGGAACCCGTCCTCTAGGGGCTGTTTTAGCCGTGCAGCACTAAGTGCTTTTGCCCCACTATTGTGGCGCTAATTGATACCTTTCCTCATTGAATTTCATTTGATAGAGACAGCTCGGCTGTTCTAGATTGCCATTTTTTGTTTTTGGTAAACTTTTTTGAAAAAAGAGGGAAGAGAGTTTCTTTTCATTGTATTCTTCGCTTCCCAGTGAAGGCGGCGCTCTCGCGTCCTCTCCTGGGAACACTGCGGTGTATCTCTGTTCGGTCACTTACTGGTGAAGACTGCACTTTCGCGTCCGCTCCCGGTAACACTGCTGTGTATCTCTGTGCGGTCACTTACCGGTGAAGGCAGCGCTCTCGTGTCCTCTCCCGGCAACACTGCTATATATTGTCAGTCACTTACTGGTAACACTGTACAGCGCTAATCTACTTTGTTGGTGAGCGCTTGTAGCTACTATTTATGGCAGCTCTCCTGTGTTCTAAGTAACCACATTTGTTTAGTAACTCTTTTGTTTGTAAAAAAATAAAAATAAAAATAATAATAATAATCCTGCCTGTAGTATATGGTTGTCTCAAGGATTAAGCCATGCATGTCTAAATACACACAGCTGGTACAGTGAAACTGCAATGGCCGGGGGCGCTGTACTACGGTTGACCCTGCGCTGACCCCTTCGAAGTGTGGTAACTTGAGAGGGGATATGTGGAGTGACAAATTTTAATGTAACCATTGACTAATAAAGTAACTTAACTTAACTTGTTCAGTCACTTACCGGTGAAGACTGCGCTCTCGCGTCCTCTCAGGGTAACACTGTTGTATATTTGAGCTCAGTAACTTACTGGTGAAGGCTGCGCTCTCGCGTCCGCTCCTGGTAACACTGCTGTGTCTCTTTTCAGTCACTTCCAGTGGAGGCTGCGCTCTCGCACCCTCTCCTGGTAACACTGCTTTATATTTGAGCTCAGTCACTTACTGGTGAAGGCTGCGCTCTCGCATCCGCTCCTGGTAACACTGCTGTGTCTCTTTTCAGTCACTTCCAGTGGAGGCTGCGCTCTCGCGCCCTCTCCTGGTAACACTGCTTTATATTTGAGCTCAGTCACTTACTGGTGAAGGCTGCGCTCTCGCATCCGCTCCTGGTAACACTGCTGTGTCTCTTTTCAGTCACTTCCAGTGGAGGCTGCGCTCTCGCGCCCTCTCCTGGTAACACTGCTTTATATTTGAGCTCAGTCACTTACTGGTGAAGGCTGCGCTCTCGCGTCCGCTCCTGGTAAACATGTTGTGTATTTCTTTTCAGTCACTTACTGGTGAAGACTGCGCTCTCGCGTCCTCTCCCGGTAACACTGTCTTGTGTTTTTCGAGTAAGTACCTTACTGGTGAAGGCAGTGCTTTCGCTCCCTCTCCCAGTATTCTGCTGATGGATCATGTGTGTGGTGCCTGTGTGTCCCTCATAGAGCCTGACGATGGCCATGATCGCTGCCCCTCGTGTCTTGGCTTGAGCATTTGCGGGAGGGCCTTACTGAGAGGGCCTGTATGAACTGCGGCTCCATGCCCTTGGCACTCAGGGTGGCTAGACTGGGAGCGTCCGACGGCTGTCGACCTTCCCTCAATGACACCACTTCCTTCGGCTCAGCCCGGCCGTTCTTGGCGGGGTAGAGCAGTGCCCCCCCCCCCCCCCCCCCCCGTCCAGGAAAAGGGCTAGGAACGAGCTAGCATCCAAGGTGGATTGCTTGTCGTCCGACATGGTGAGAATACAGGAGCTCCTCCTGACCCTAGGAGGCCTCCCGCTCCTCTGCTCAGAGCTCTGAGCACAGTACAGAGGGTAACCCCATGGGGGCCGTCATCCATGCGGCTCTGGCTCGCCTGGGGCTCAATGCTCCTCAGGCAGAAGTGGCTCAAGCGCCTTTTCAGGTGCAGCCCTGCCACAGCCTCTTTTGTCTGTCCCTCCTTCGGAGGAGTACTTAAAGGAGCTACACGTGTGCTGGAAGGATGCCAAGGCTCTCTCCCGTCCTAGTAGCCGGATGCCAGGTGTCCCCGGCCCCAGTGCAGGGTCACGGACGACCTGCTTTTAAAGGCCTACGATACAGCGGCACGTATGGGTTGGGTAGGCGACTCCCTCACCCACCGAATGCTGTCGCTCTCAACCTCCCTGCAACAAGCTGCAGTTGAGCCATCTCTGCAGTGGCGTAGTCACTGCAGGCCTTTGCCCTCATGTCAAGGCACTTAGGGCACGTTATGTTCACCCTTGTCCAGACTTGCCGCCAGGTTTGGCTGGCTAAGTCGCCTCTGACGAAGACGTGCAGGAGGCCCCTCCGCTGGGCCTGTGGCGCCAGGGGAGCTGTTTAGATCAGCTGCCCTGGAGACGCCGGAGCGGGCTGCCTAAGCTTGGCAGACCAGCCGGCAGCGTTTCGGGTCTTCGCAAGAGTGTGTCCACTCCTGGCATGCCTAGGGACTCCCCGGCTGCCCCCCAGAGCCACTCTCAGCCACGTTCTCGTCCAGCGAGAGACGATGGCCGACGCAAGTCTTGGCGGCCCACTCAGCGGCCCGCCCAGCAGTCTACTGACAACTTTCGTGCCCCCGCCCGCCCGTCGTCCGGGCAGCCTCGGGCCTCAGAACCTCACCGGTACCCCGCCCCCCCCTAGAGCCCACAGAGGCCTGGGGGCCAGGTGTTCGGGTATCAGGGCCGGCCGCTGGCTGTTTTTCCCAGCAGCAGCGTAGTTTCTGGGCTGACTGTATTATATTACAATAGACCCCCGGGTGGTTTCCATCTTAACCCGGGGGTAGGAATTGCAGCTCCGAAGCCAGCCACAAGCCTTTGGCCGGGTCGGAATGACAGACTCTCAGTGATGCTTCACTGCAGGCTTTGCATTATGTCTAAGGAGCTAGGCAGGGTGAGGTCAACTGATACGTTGGCGCCGCGGGGGTTGGCTGGCGCAGTCCCCCCAGTCGGAGGTGTGTCAACTGACCCTCCGTTCTCTTCCAGTCGGCCCAGGCCAGACGTTGGGCCAGCTGCACCTCAGGCCCCAGAGCGAAATGGTACCTCTGTGGTACCCCGTGCCGATAGCTTCAGCCACGTTCAGGTGGACAAGCAATGGGCCAGCGCTTCTCAGCGCATTTTGACCAGCACCGTAACAGTTACGGCGCTACAGTCGGCATTGAGGCGCCAGGGGGTCGGGCACCCAGCCTCCGCCCCCCCAGGGCCCCTAGGGGCGCTAATCGATGCTCGATAGGGTCTACCCAACCTATTTCTGGTACCAGAGAAGGAGGGCGGGTTCGCCCCATTCTGGACTTGAGAGGGCTGAATCAGTTCCTCAATGTTTTTCCCTTCCACATTCTGCGTGTTGCAGATGTCCTCCAGGCTATCGCTCAGGCGGACTGGTTTGTGTCATTAGACCTGAAAGAAGCTTCTTTCACGTCCCTACTGCCCGGGGTCACAGGGGGTCCTCCCCCTTTGCATTTCTGGGCAAGGTGTACCAGTTCAGGGCTCTTCCGTTTGGGCCGTCCCTAGCTCTGCGTATATTAAGTGGTATGTGACAGCAGCCCTGTCACCATTACAGAGACACAGGCAGAGGAGGCTCAGGGTACCTCAGCAGTGTCTCCCCTTCTCTGTCTCGATGTAGACAGAGGGCATATCTGTCGGCGGGCGTGCCCATGGGCGCCATTCCATTCTGCCGGGAGATGGTCACAACAGACGCTTGTCTCTCAACTGTTGGAGCCACCGTCTGTATTGGTAATTAGCAGCGGGGTTCACACTGGCCCTCATTTATCAACCTTGCGTAGACCAGAAATTTGGGTGTACGTACATTTCCACGCAAACCTCGGCATTTATCAATATGGACGTGAGCGTAGGATACGCTCAAATCCCACGCCAGCTCTCAGCTCGTGTACGCAAGTTTGTAAACAGCATGGACTCGCAGTGCAGGCTGTGCCGGGTAGCCGATGACTTTGTTGGACAATTATTAGAAGATAATACGGAAGCGTGCCCGGCCCATAACCCAGAGGTCGATGGATCGAAACCATCCTCTGCTAAAAGCATCTTACCGGTAGTTAGTGGGCTGTTACAGTGCTTTCTAATTCACACAGTCAAGATATTACCCAAATTTGAAGTTTCTCTGATTTAGTCAACATAGATGTGAGCCATAGATACAATCTCATTTTATCACCTCTATAACATTTGCCTCCTGAGCAAGGATTTGAGGGTTTGAGTCTCATTTGGAGCAGAGTGGCACAGCGGAAGCGTGCTGGGCCCGTAACCCACAGGTCGATGCATCGAAACCATCCTCTGCTAAGAGCCTTTTACTAGCAGGTCACACTGCTTTTTCATTGACGTTCAAGGGTTTACGCAAAATGTGTTGTCCCTCTGAATAAGTCAACATTGCACACCAGCAACAACTTATATCCTGTCCTACCATCTCTATAACGAGGGCCTGCTGAGCAAGGAAAGGTAGGTTTGAGTCCCATCTAGGGGGTTTTACAGCAGAGTGGCGCAGCGGAAGCGTGCTGGGCCCATAATCCAGATGTCGATGGATCGAAACCATCCTCTGCTAAGAGCAATTTAATAGCAGGTAACACTGCGTTCTCATTGATGTTCAAGGGTTTAAGCAACATTTGTTGTCCATTTGAATGAGTCAACCTTGTACGCCAGCCACACCTAATATCCCTTCCTATAAAGAAGGACTGCTGAGCAAGGAAATGTAGGTTTGAGTCCCATCTAGGGTGTTTCACAGCAGAGTGGCGCAGCGGAAGCGTGCTGGGCCCATAACCCAGAGGTCGATGGATCGAAACCATCCTCTGCTAAGAGCAATTTAATAGCAGGTAACACTGCTTTCTAATTGACGTTCAAGGGTTTAAGCAACATTTGTTGTCCATTTGAATTAGTCAACCTTGTACGCCAGCCACACCTAATATCCCTTCCTACCATCTCAATAAAGGACTGCTGAGCAAGGAAATGTAGGTTTGAGCCCATCTAGGGTGTTTCACAGCAGAGTGGCGCAGCGGAAGCGTGCTGGGACCATTAACCCAGATGTCGATGGATCGAAACCATCCTCTGCTAAAAGCATTTTAATAGCAGGTAACACTGCTTTCTCATTGACGTTCAAGGGTTTAAGCAACATTTGTTGTCCATTTGAACAAGTCAACCTTGTACGCCAGCCACACCTAATATCCCTTCCTATAAAGAAGGACTGCTGAGCAAGGAAATGCAGGTTTGAGTCCCATCTAGGGTGTTTCACGGCAGAGTGGCGCAGCGGAAGCGTGCTGGGCCCATAACCCAGAGGTCGATGGATCGAAACCATCCTTTGCTAAGAGCAATTTAATAGCAGGTAACACTGCTTTCTCATTGACGTTCAAGGGTTCAAGCACCACTCTGCTGTAAAACACCCTAGATGGGACTCAAACCTACCTTTCCTTGCTCAGCAGGCCCTCGTTATAAGATGGTAGGACAGGATATAAGTTGTTGCTGGTATACAATGTTGACTTATTCAGAGGGACAACACATTTTGCTTAAACCCTTGAACGTCAATGAAAAAGCAGTGTGACCTGCTAGTAAAAGGCTCTTAGCAGAGGATGGTTTCGATCCATCGACCTCTGGGTTATGGGCCCAGCACGCTTCCGCTGCGCCACTCTGCTCCAAATGAGACTCAAACCCTCAAATCCTTGCTCAGGAGGCAAATGTTAAAGAGGTGATAAAATGAGATTGTATGTATGGCTCACATCTATGTTGACTAAATCAGAGAAACATCAAATTTGGGTAAACTCTTGACTGTGTCAATTAGAAAGCACTGTAACAGCCCACTAACTACCGGTAAGATGCTTTTAGCAGAGAATGGTTTCGATCCATCGACCTCTGGGTTATGGGCCGGGCACGCTTCCGCTGCACAACTCTGCTGTGAAACATCCTAGATGGGACTCAAACCTACATTTCCTTGCTCAGCAGTCCTTCTTTATAGAGATCGTAGGAAGGGATATTAGGTGTGGCTGGCGTACAAGGTTGACTTATTCAGAGGGACAACACATTTTGCTTAAACCCTTGAACGTCAATGAAAAAGCAGTGTGACCTGCTAGTAAAAGGCTCTTAGCGGAGGATGGTTTCGATCCATCGACCTCTGGGTTATGGGCCCAGCACGCTTCCGCTGCGCCACTCTGCTCGAAATCACCCCAGATGGGACTCGAACCCACAATCCCTGGCTTAGAGGGCCGTGCCTTATCCATTAGGCCCCCCTGGGGCTTAAATACATGAAATTTTTGTGAGTCGCAAAGGCCCTTGGCTATTGCTCAACAACACGGCAGAAAGATCAGTGCAAAATAAAGGTATGGCTGAAAAAAGGAGTCGAAACAAAAAATGTGCTAGTTTGGGCTCAAACCCAAAATTTTGCTCAGGAGGGAAAAAGTATAGAATGATTGGTTGGGAATATCTGTGGCAACGGTATGTTGGGCTCATTAGAGGAAATCAAATGTTGGGTAAAAATTTTCTGGTCATTAGGAAGCATTTAAAAAGCCCAAAAACACCGGGAAGATGTTTTAGCGAGAATTTTTTTCGATCCTTTGACCCTGGGGTTGGGCCCAGCACCTTCCGCTGCCCCTCGTGTTTAAAAACCCTTAAAGGGACTCAAATCATTTCCTTCTCAGCAGTCCTTCTTTTTGAGAGGTAGGAAGGGAATTAGGGTGGGTGGGGGTACAAGGTTTTATATTCAAAGGACAACAAATGTTGCTTAAACCCTTGAACGTCAATGAGAAACAGTGTTACCTGCTATTAAATTTTCTCTTAGCAGAGGGTGGTTTCGACCATCGACCTCTGGGTTTTTGGGCCCAGCACGCTTCGCTGCGCCATCTGCTGTGAAACACCCTAGTGGGACTCAAACCTACATTTCCCTTGCTCCAGTCCCTTTTTTGAGATTGGTAGGTAGGATATTGGGTGTGTGGCGTTTCAAGGTTTTATTATTCAAATGGACAAAAAATTTGCTTAAACCCTTGCCCCAATGAAAAAGCGTTTGACCGCTAGTAAAAGGCTCTTAGCGAGGATGGTTTCGATCCTCGACCTTGGGTTATGGGCCCAGCACGATTCCGCTGCGCCACTTTTGCCAAAATCACCCCAGATGGGGGCTCGAACCCACAATCCCGGCTTTTGGAGGCCAGTGCCTTATCATTAGGCCATGGGGGGTTAAATACATGAATTTTAGTGACGTCGCAAAAGGGCCCTTGATGCTTTTGCTGCAACACGGGGCAGAAAGATCAGTGCAAAATCAAAGGTTGGCTGAAAAAAGGGGGTCGAAACAAAAGTGTGACAAGTTCTGGACTCAAACCCCCAAAAATCCTTGTCAGGGGGGAAAAAGTATAGAGATGATTGGTTGGATAGTATTGTGGATAACGTTATGTTTACTCATTAGAGGGAACATCAAATGTTGGGTAAAAATTTGACTGTGCAGTTAGGGAAACATTGTAAACCCCAAAATACCGGGAAATGCTTTTTTGCAGAGGTGGTTTCGATCCACGACCCCCTTTTGGGGTTTTGGGCCCGACGCTTCCGCTGCCCATTGCTGTTTAAACCCTAATGGGACTCAAACCTACTTTTCCTTGCTAGCAGTCCCTTTTTGGATGGTAGGAAGGGTATTAGGTGTGGCTGGCGTACAAGGTTACTATTCAAAAGGACAACAAATTTCTTAACCCTTTTAACGTAATGAAAAGCAGTGTACCTGCTATTAAAGCTCTTAGAGAGGATGGTTTCTCCCTCCCTCTGGGGGTTTTGGGCCCAGCACGTTCCGCTGCGCCCCTCTGGTGAAACACCCAGATGGGACTCAAACCCAAATTTCCCTTGGCAGTCCTTTATTGAGATGGGGAGAGATTTAGGGGGGGGGAAAGGGGGGAAAAAGGGGGGAAAAAAGTTTTCCCTTTGGGGAATGGCGGGATCGGAAAAGGCTCTTAAACAGGGATGGTTTCGATCCTCACCCTTGGTTATGGGCCCCCAGACCTTCCCTGCCCACCTGTCAAAAAACCCCCCAAACTGAACCCACAATTGGTTAGGGGGCCAGTGCCTTTTTTTTGGCCACGGGGGCTTAACTTTCATGAAAAATTTTTTTAAAGTCCAAAAGGCCCCTAAGCTATTTGCCAACAACCCAAAAATAGTGCAAAATCAAAGGTAAAACTGAAAAAGAGGATAAACAAAAGTGTCATGTTCTGGATCAAACCCAAATCCTTTCTTTTGGAAAAAATGATAGAATATTAGGGTAGTTCGTGGAGTGTATTTACTCATTTAGAAACATCAAAGTTGGGTTTAAAAAATTTGACTGGGGGTTTTAGGAAGCAAATTTTAAAGCCCCCCAAAACTAACGGTTTTAAAATGTTTTTCAGAGGATGGTTTCATTTTTTTTTTTTTTTTTTTTTTTTTTTTTTTTTTTTTTTTTTTTTTTTTTTTTTTTTTTTTTTTTTTTTTTTTTTTTTTTTTTTTTTTTTTTTTTTTTTTTTTTTTTTTTTTTTTTTTTTTTTTTTTTTTTTTTTTTTTTTTTTTTTTTTTTTTTTTTTTTTTTTTTTTTTTTTTTTTTTTTTTTTTTTTTTTTTTTTTTTTTTTTTTTTTTTTTTTTTTTTTTTTTTTTTTTTTTTTTTTTTTTTTTTTTTTTTTTTTTTTTTTTTTTTTTTTTTTTTTTTTTTTTTTTTTTTTTTTTTTTTTTTTTTTTTTTTTTTTTTTTTTTTTTTTTTTTTTTTTTTTTTTTTTTTTTTTTTTTTTTTTTTTTTTTTTTTTTTTTTTTTTTTTTTTTTTTTTTTTTTTTTTTTTTTTTTTTTTTTTTTTTTTTTTTTTTTTTTTTTTTTTTTTTTTTTTTTTTTTTTTTTTTTTTTTTTTTTTTTTTTTTTTTTTTTTTTTTTTTTTTTTTTTTTTTTTTTTTTTTTTTTTTTTTTTTTTTTTTTTTTTTTTTTTTTTTTTTTTTTTTTTTTTTTTTTTTTTTTTTTTTTTTTTTTTTTTTTTTTTTTTTTTTTTTTTTTTTTTTTTTTTTTTTTTTTTTTTTTTTTTTTTTTTTTTTTTTTTTTTTTTTTTTTTTTTTTTTTTTTTTTTTTTTTTTTTTTTTTTTTTTTTTTTTTTTTTTTTTTTTTTTTTTTTTTTTTTTTTTTTTTTTTTTTTTTTTTTTTTTTTTTTTTTTTTTTTTTTTTTTTTTTTTTTTTTTTTTTTTTTTTTTTTTTTTTTTTTTTTTTTTTTTTTTTTTTTTTTTTTTTTTTTTTTTTTTTTTTTTTTTTTTTTTTTTTTTTTTTTTTTTTTTTTTTTTTTTTTTTTTTTTTTTTTTTTTTTTTTTTTTTTTTTTTTTTTTTTTTTTTTTTTTTTTTTTTTTTTTTTTTTTTTTTTTTTTTTTTTTTTTTTTTTTTTTTTTTTTTTTTTTTTTTTTTTTTTTTTTTTTTTTTTTTTTTTTTTTTTTTTTTTTTTTTTTTTTTTTTTTTTTTTTTTTTTTTTTTTTTTTTTTTTTTTTTTTTTTTTTTTTTTTTTTTTTTTTTTTTTTTTTTTTTTTTTTTTTTTTTTTTTTTTTTTTTTTTTTTTTTTTTTTTTTTTTTTTTTTTTTTTTTTTTTTTTTTTTTTTTTTTTTTTTTTTTTTTTTTTTTTTTTTTTTTTTTTTTTTTTTTTTTTTTTTTTTTTTTTTTTTTTTTTTTTTTTTTTTTTTTTTTTTTTTTTTTTTTTTTTTTTTTTTTTTTTTTTTTTTTTTTTTTTTTTTTTTTTTTTTTTTTTTTTTTTTTTTTTTTTTTTTTTTTTTTTTTTTTTTTTTTTTTTTTTTTTTTTTTTTTTTTTTTTTTTTTTTTTTTTTTTTTTTTTTTTTTTTTTTTTTTTTTTTTTTTTTTTTTTTTTTTTTTTTTTTTTTTTTTTTTTTTTTTTTTTTTTTTTTTTTTTTTTTTTTTTTTTTTTTTTTTTTTTTTTTTTTTTTTTTTTTTTTTTTTTTTTTTTTTTTTTTTTTTTTTTTTTTTTTTTTTTTTTTTTTTTTTTTTTTTTTTTTTTTTTTTTTTTTTTTTTTTTTTTTTTTTTTTTTTTTTTTTTTTTTTTTTTTTTTTTTTTTTTTTTTTTTTTTTTTTTTTTTTTTTTTTTTTTTTTTTTTTTTTTTTTTTTTTTTTTTTTTTTTTTTTTTTTTTTTTTTTTTTTTTTTTTTTTTTTTTTTTTTTTTTTTTTTTTTTTTTTTTTTTTTTTTTTTTTTTTTTTTTTTTTTTTTTTTTTTTTTTTTTTTTTTTTTAAAAAAAAAAAAAAAAAAAAAAAAAAAAAAAAAAAAAAAAAAAAAAAAAAAAAAAAAAAAAAAAAAAAAAAAAAAAAAAAAAAAAAAAAAAAAAAAAAAAAAAAAAAAAAAAAAAAAAAAAAAAAAAAAAAAAAAAAAAAAAAAAAAAAAAAAAAAAAAAAAAAAAAAAAAAAAAAAAAAAAAAAAAAAAAAAAAAAAAAAAAAAAAAAAAAAAAAAAAAAAAAAAAAAAAAAAAAAAAAAAAAAAAAAAAAAAAAAAAAAAAAAAAAAAAAAAAAAAAAAAAAAAAAAAAAAAAAAAAAAAAAAAAAAAAAAAAAAAAAAAAAAAAAAAAAAAAAAAAAAAAAAAAAAAAAAAAAAAAAAAAAAAAAAAAAAAAAAAAAAAAAAAAAAAAAAAAAAAAAAAAAAAAAAAAAAAAAAAAAAAAAAAAAAAAAAAAAAAAAAAAAAAAAAAAAAAAAAAAAAAAAAAAAAAAAAAAAAAAAAAAAAAAAAAAAAAAAAAAAAAAAAAAAAAAAAAAAAAAAAAAAAAAAAAAAAAAAAAAAAAAAAAAAAAAAAAAAAAAAAAAAAAAAAAAAAAAAAAAAAAAAAAAAAAAAAAAAAAAAAAAAAAAAAAAAAAAAAAAAAAAAAAAAAAAAAAAAAAAAAAAAAAAAAAAAAAAAAAAAAAAAAAAAAAAAAAAAAAAAAAAAAAAAAAAAAAAAAAAAAAAAAAAAAAAAAAAAAAAAAAAAAAAAAAAAAAAAAAAAAAAAAAAAAAAAAAAAAAAAAAAAAAAAAAAAAAAAAAAAAAAAAAAAAAAAAAAAAAAAAAAAAAAAAAAAAAAAAAAAAAAAAAAAAAAAAAAAAAAAAAAAAAAAAAAAAAAAAAAAAAAAAAAAAAAAAAAAAAAAAAAAAAAAAAAAAAAAAAAAAAAAAAAAAAAAAAAAAAAAAAAAAAAAAAAAAAAAAAAAAAAAAAAAAAAAAAAAAAAAAAAAAAAAAAAAAAAAAAAAAAAAAAAAAAAAAAAAAAAAAAAAAAAAAAAAAAAAAAAAAAAAAAAAAAAAAAAAAAAAAAAAAAAAAAAAAAAAAAAAAAAAAAAAAAAAAAAAAAAAAAAAAAAAAAAAAAAAAAAAAAAAAAAAAAAAAAAAAAAAAAAAAAAAAAAAAAAAAAAAAAAAAAAAAAAAAAAAAAAAAAAAAAAAAAAAAAAAAAAAAAAAAAAAAAAAAAAAAAAAAAAAAAAAAAAAAAAAAAAAAAAAAAAAAAAAAAAAAAAAAAAAAAAAAAAAAAAAAAAAAAAAAAAAAAAAAAAAAAAAAAAAAAAAAAAAAAAAAAAAAAAAAAAAAAAAAAAAAAAAAAAAAAAAAAAAAAAAAAAAAAAAAAAAAAAAAAAAAAAAAAAAAAAAAAAAAAAAAAAAAAAAAAAAAAAAAAAAAAAAAAAAAAAAAAAAAAAAAAAAAAAAAAAAAAAAAAAAAAAAAAAAAAAAAAAAAAAAAAAAAAAAAAAAAAAAAAAAAAAAAAAAAAAAAAAAAAAAAAAAAAAAAAAAAAAAAAAAAAAAAAAAAAAAAAAAAAAAAAAAAAAAAAAAAAAAAAAAAAAAAAAAAAAAAAAAAAAAAAAAAAAAAAAAAAAAAAAAAAAAAAAAAAAAAAAAAAAAAAAAAAAAAAAAAAAAAAAAAAAAAAAAAAAAAAAAAAAAAAAAAAAAAAAAAAAAAAAAAAAAAAAAAAAAAAAAAAAAAAAAAAAAAAAAAAAAAAAAAAAAAAAAAAAAAAAAAAAAAAAAAAAAAAAAAAAAAAAAAAAAAAAAAAAAAAAAAAAAAAAAAAAAAAAAAAAAAAAAAAAAAAAAAAAAAAAAAAAAAAAAAAAAAAAAAAAAAAAAAAAAAAAAAAAAAAAAAAAAAAAAAAAAAAAAAAAAAAAAAAAAAAAAAAAAAAAAAAAAAAAAAAAAAAAAATTGAGTTAAAACATTTTTAAACCTCCCATAAATGTTTTAGCAGAGGGTGGTTTCGATCCCTCGACTCTGGGTTATGGGCCCAGACGCTTTCCCCTGCGCCACTCTGCTTTAAACACCCTAAAGGGGGGTCAAACCACTTTCCTTGCTCACAGCCCTTTTTTATAGAATGTGGAAGGGAATTAGTGTGGGTGGGACAAGGGTTTACTTTCAAAGGCAAAAATTTTGCTTAACCTTTGAACGTCAATGAAAAAGCAGGTTACCTGCTAAAAAGCTCTTTGCAGAGGGTTTTTTTCATCCCTCGACCTCTGGGTTAGGGCCCAACGCTTACGCACCACCCGTGTGAAACACCCTAGAGGGACTCAAACCCACATTCCCTTTCTCAGCTTCTTCTTTATGAGAGAGGAAGGGTTTTAGGTGTGGCTGGGGTACAATTGACTTATTCAGAGGGACAACACATTTTGCTTTAAAAAAACCTTTAACGTCAATAAAAAGCAGTGTGACCGCTATTTAAAAGCTCTTTGCAAAGGGTGTTTTTTGATCCCGACCTCTGGGTTTGGGCCCGACGCTTCCGCGCGCCACTCGCTGGGAAACACCCCTGATTTTTTAAAAATCATTTTTTCCCACATCCCTTTTGGTTAGGAAGGGGAAAGGGGGGGGCCACCTTTATCACAAAAAAAGGCAAAATGGCGGCCCTTGAAACGCCAGGAAAAATGCCTCTTTTAAATTTTCCAGGGAGGGGTTTTTGATCCCCCTCCCGGGGGGCCACAGTTCCCCCCCCAATTTCTTGAAAACCTGATCCCCCAATTTTGCTCACGTTTTTTTGAGAGGTGGTAGGGAAAAAGGGGTTTCACAAGGGTTATTTGGTGTTTTTAAATTTTAAGAATGGCAGGTTATTTTAAAGGCTTTGGGGTTTTGGGTTTTGCCCCGGGATCAGCCGCTTATTTATGTCAAAATCACCCCAAAATTAACCCACAATTTTAACCATTTACCTTAGGCCACTGGGGCTTAACATACATAAAATTTTTTTTTTACGTCGCAAAGGCCCTTGAGCTTTGCTGCAACAAAACGGGAGAAAGATCAGTGCAAAAACAAAGGATGGGTGAAAAGAGGAGTCGAAACAAAAGTGTGACTAGTTCTGGACTCAAACCCAAAACTCCTTGCTCAGGAGGGAAAAAGTATAGAGATGATTGGATGGGATAGTATCTGTGGCTAACGTGTATGTTGACTCATTTAGAGGAACATCAAATGTTGGGTAAAAATTTCACTGTGTCAGTTAGGAGCATTGTAACAGCCCACAAACTACCGGTAAGATGCTTTTAGCAGAGGATGGTTTCGATCCATCGACCTCTGGGTTATGGGCCCAGCACGCTTCCCGCTGCACCACTCTGCTGTGAAACAACCTAGATGGGACTCAAACCTACATTTCCTTGCTCAGCAGTCCTTCTTTATTGAGATGGTAGGAAGGGATATTAGGTGTGGCTCGCGTACAAGTTTGACTTATTCAAATGGACAACAAATGTTGCTTAAACCCTTGAACGTCAATGAGAAAGCAGTGTTACCTGCTATTAAATCGCTCTTAGCAGAGGATGGTTTCGATCCATCGACCTCTGGGTTATGGGCCCAGCACGCTTCCCGCTGCGCCACTCTGCTGTGAAACACCCTAGATGGGACTCAAACCTACATTTCCTTGCTCACTAGTCCTTTATTGAGATGGTAGGAAGGGATATTAGGTGTGGCTCGCGTACAAGTTTGACTTATTCAAATGGACAACAAATGTTGCTTAAAACCCTTGAACGTCAATGAGAAAGCAGTGAGAAAGCAGTGTTACCTGCTATTAAATTGCTCTTAGCAGAGGATGGTTTCAATCCATCGACCTCTGGGTTTATGGGCCCAGCACGCTTCCGCTGCGCCACTCTGCTCGAATTCACCCCAGATGGACTCGAACCCACAATCCCTGGCTTAGGAGGCCAGTGCCTTATCCATTAGGCCACTGGGCTTAACATACATGAATTTTAGTGACGTCGCAAAGGCCCTTGATGCTATTGCTGCAACAACAGCGGCAGAAAGATCAGTGCAAAATCAAAGGTAATGGCTGAAAAGAGGAGTCGAAACAAAAGTGTGACATAGTTCTGGACTCAAACCCAAAACTCCTTGCTCAGGAGGGAAAATGTATAGAGATGATTGGATGGGATAGTATCTGTGGCTAACGTGTATGTTGACTCATTTAGAGGAACATCAAATGTTGGGTAAAAATTTGACTGTGTCAGTTAGGAAGCATTGTAACAGCCCACAAACTACCGGTAAGATGCTTTAGCTGAGAATGGTTTCGATCCATCGACCTCTGGGTTATGGGCCCAGCACGCTTCCGCTGCACCACTCTGCTGTGAAACACCATAGATGGGACTCAAACCTACATTTCCTTGCTCAGCAGTCCTTCTTTATTGAGATGGTAGGAAGGGATATTAGGTGTGGCTCGCGTACAAGTTTGACTTATTCAAATGGACAACAAATGTTTGCTTAAACCCTTGAACGTCAATGAGAAAGCAGTGTTACCTGCTATTAAATTGCTCTTAGCAGAGGATGGTTTCGATCCATCGACCTCTGGGTTATGGGCCCGAGCACGCTTCCGCTGCGCCACTCTGCTGTGAAACACCCTAGATGGGACTCAAACCTACATTTCCTTGCTCACTAGTCCTTTATTGAGATGGTAGGTAGAGATATTAGGTGTGGCTGGCGTACAAGGTTGACTTATTCAAATGGACAACAAATGTTGCTTAAACCCTTGAACGTCAATGAAAAAGCAGTGTGACCTGCTAGTAAAAGGCTCTTAGCAGAGGATGGTTTTCGATCCATCGACCTCTGGGTTATGGGCCCAGCACGCTTCCGCTGCGCCACTCTGCTCGAAATCACCCCAGATGGGACTCGAACCCACAATCCCTGCTTAGGAGGCCAGTGCCTTATCCATTAGGCCACTGGGGCTTAACATACATGAATTTTAGTGACGTCGCAAAGGCCCTTGATGCTATTGCTGCAACAACAGCTGCAGAAAGATCAGTGCAAAATCAAAGGTATGGCTGAAAAGAGGAGTCGAAACAAAAGTGTGACATAGTTCTGGACTCAAACCCAAAACTCCTTGCTCAGGAGGGAAAATGTATAGAGATGATTGGATGGATAGTATCTGTGGCTAACGTGTATGTTGACTCATTTAGAGGAACATCAAATGTTGGGTAAAAATTTGACTGTGTCAGTTAGGAAGCATTGTAACAGCCCACAAACTAACCGGTAAGATGCTTTTAGCAGAGGATGGTTTCGATCCATCGACCTCTGGGTTATGGGCCCAGCACGCTTCCGCTGCACCACTCTGCTGTGAAACACCATAGATGGGACTCAAACCTACATTTCCTTGCTCAGCAGTCCTTTATTGAGATGTTAGGAAGGGATATTAGGTGTGGCTGGCGTACAAGGTTGACTTATTCAAATGGACAACAAATGTTGCTTAAACCCTTGAACGTCAATGAAAAAGCAGTGTGACCTGCTAGTAAAAGGCTCTTAGCAGAGGATGGTTTCCATCCATCGACCTCTGGGTTATGGGCCCAGCACGCTTCCGCTGCGCCACTCTGCTCGAAATCACCCCAGAGGGGACTCGAACCCACAATCCCTGGCTTAGGAGGCCAGTGCCTTATCCATTCGGCCAGAAAAGGGGCAAAAGAGACTGCTTGAGGGGGGGGGGAAAGGGGGGGAGGGGGGGAAAAGGGGGAGGAGAAAGAGGAGGTTTTCCCCCGTGGCGTAGTGGTCAGTGCATCCGACACATTTGGCTCAATCCTCGGAAGCAGCTGACCCTGGTTCGAATCCTGCCCATGGCATATCATGCACCTCGCTAGCCCATTTCATCTGTCTCTCCACACTGTCAATAAAAGCGTGAAACAAATGTACATTTATGTTTCTCAGTTGCTATTATTTATATTGTTTATGGATGCAAACCTTCATCTTGTGCTGCTTGTTGTTTTTGGTCTGACAGAGTAGGCTTTTTAACCCTCTTCCTATTAAAATAGTTTACAAACATGGTCACTAGAGACCTCAAGCATAAAAATACTGTAATAAACCACCACAACCATAAAATATGTGTCTTCTATAAACAATATTAGTGTTTTAAACAATACCATTTAAGAAAAAAGCTACAGATATAATAACATTTGCAGAGTTAAAGTCTATTTTCTCATTGTGGAAAATGGAAATATCATTGTTTTAGAGTAACTCTGCTGTCTGTCTATTTAAAGTGATAGAGTCCCACTACTCTCCCTGATGGTGAGTGACACTTTAAACTAAAAACTATGTGTAAAGATAATAATACATACAAACTGCATAGGCGTAATTTGATGTGTTTGACTGGGGTCATTTAGAAAGAAATCAAGAAACAATTATATTTAGTCATGAGGAACACGTTTATTGACAAAGTCATGAAAAATTTGAATGATTGAATAAAACACTATTAGTAATGTATGATAGGCCTATACAGGTGCATCTCCTATAATTAGAATATCATGGGAAAGGTTTTTTTTTTCGTAATTTAATTCAAAGGTGAAATTTCAGGTATTATAGATTCATTACACAAAAACTGAAATGTCAGGCCTTTTTCTGTTTTAATTTAAATGATTACAGCTTACAGTTCATGAAAATCAAAAATGCAGTATCTCAAAATATTAGAACATTTCATGAGACAATCAAAAGGATTTATAATACAGAAATGTCGATCTTCTGAAAAGTATGTTCATTTATGCACTCAATACTTGGCCAGAGATCTTATTTTGCATGAATTATTGCATTAAAGGGATATTTCAGTATTTTTAAAGTGGGTTTGTATGAGTTTCTTCTGCATAGTTTTAGTGTGTTACCTCATAGAGATGGCGTTCAGCGCAGTCACTATAAGGAGTTTGGGGGAGACGTCGCTGTAGCAGAAATCAATGTTGTACCGTTGCAGAGGGTGTCGAAAGGCTGCTTGACCGTGAACAGATATATTTTTTTAGGTAAGCATTTATACACGTGGGGAAAAACAGTTTTTCTGATGACCCCCTCTGCAACAGCACAAAGCTGAATTCTGCTACAGCGACGTCTCCCACAAAACTTTTATAAATGGCTGCGCTGATCGCCATCTCCAAAAGGTAACAGATATGCGTAAGCACCTCTTACAAACCCACTTCAAAAATGCTGTACCATCTCCTTAATGCAATAATTAATGCAAAATAAGATCCCTGACCAAGAAGTGGGTGCGTAAATCAACATACTTTTCAGAAGGTTGACATTTCTGTATTATAAATCTTTTTTTTTATTGGTCTTAAGTAATATTCTAATATTGTGAGATGCTGAGATGCTGGATGATTCATGAGCTGTAAAATGAAATAATCTATTTTAAAACAAAAAAAAAAGCCAGAATTATTTCACTTCATGTGTCATGAATCTAAAATATGAAAGTTTCATTTTTTGAATTAAACTACTAGAAAACATGAACTTTTCATAATATTCTTATTATATGAGATGCACCTGTAAGATGTATATTATAATATTATATTATATTACAAATCAAATGGTGACAATAGTTAAACATTTCTTATAATAGTCGTAATAGAAAATATAGAAAATAATTATACAAATGGTCACAAAATATTCTTATAAAACATATTCACTTAAATAACTATATACAAATCAATAATATATACAAAACTTTTTTGAAAGAGAAACCAAGATAACAGTTACTGCTGCTTGTTAAGGCTCTCTTTCCATTCCTCAACTGTTAGTCCAGAGGCTGGACAGTACCACTTTCCCTTCACCTGGGTATGGCCAGTGCTCTTGCTCTTAGAGTGACCACACGTTTTGCATTGGTAGTGGTAGTCCTCCTTGCGTTGGCGCTTTTTTGGCTGCTCCCCTCTTGCCACACGCTCCTGGTCTTCCATGGCAGCCTTTTGCAGTCTCCATTTTCGGTGTCGACTGAAGTTCAGGGATGGATCTGTTTCTGCAGCTGAGGACTGAGTTGCTCCTTGGGATTGTGGTGGTGGTGACATGTAGGCTGAAGGATGGTATTGGTGAGGGGGAGGAGGTTGTGGCAGCCAGGACCAGCCAGGGTACGAGGCGGATGGAGGGTAGCCCTGTTGGTAAGGGAACGGGGCAGGGGACTGGGATGGCGGAGGGTAAGATGGTGCATACGGGGACCAGCCAGGGTAGGGGCCCGGTGGTTGGCTACCTTGCTGATAGGGTAACAGGGCAGGCGATGGGGCCGGGGGTTGATGACTCTGCTGGTAGGCGAATGGGGCAGGTGACTGGGTTGGTGGAAGGTAACCGGCTGCATCAGAGGACCAGGCAGGTGACGGAGCTGGTGGTGGCTGTGAGGAACCTGGCCATGCATGGAGCCCAGGAGGACACTGCTGTGCCGAGACGGTCCTTGAACTACTGCGCTGGCGGATTACTGCCTCGCCCTCCTGATTCTCTGGCTCCTGGAACTCCAGAACAGTATGCCCATGTTCAACTGGTGTTGGAGGGAGATCCCTTGCTTTTGGCAAAGGATCCTTTGCTGCAGTTATGGTGTGGGGAAGGTCAGTGGCTTGGAGTAATGAGCCCCTGATTGTCCTCTTCTGCCTTTCATACAACCTGAAAATATAATTATTTCATATAAATAATTTAATATATGTATTTTATCAAGTACAGCTTCAAGTGAATGTTAGTAAAAGTGAATGTAGAATGCAAAAAATGTATCTCACCAAGAAGACACTGTAGTGTTATTGATGTTAACTAGTAACAAGTTGGTCTGATGAGTGATCTCCTGGCTGTCCTCGAGAAGCTGTTTGATGTGGGAATAGGTGGAAACAATCGACTGGGGGATTGGCAATGTTTTGCCATGTATGTCTTGTGACCTATTCCTGGCCATCTGGTACTCCTTTAGAAGCCTGATGCAAACACACTCTGAAATGCGGTTCATATCAGGACTCTGTGCAGCCTGGCCATGGGTCATGAACAATCTTTGAAGGAAAAAAGAATTAATCAATATTATATAACAGACAGTTTCATTCTGATAATTTGTACTACCGGTACCACTATAGCTACTACATTTGTACTGACAGTGTTACAGATGCATCTTTAGTATTTATAGTAAATCTGTTTCTAAATAATCTTAAACCAAACAAGGACATATACAACAAAATGGCTTCGCTTCCATGATATGTTCTTACACCACTAACTTTAATATATTTGAATGATAAATATAACAAACGTGAAGTACGTAATGTGTGTTCACCTCTCAGCTGCTTGTTGTCCTGGTGCAGAGCCGCTTCGTTTCCTGGAAGCCCTCCATGGCCCTGGCAAGGTTGTCTTCTTGGACTTATGACTGAACTTGGCAGGAGTCTTGTCCATAGGATAGAGGCACGAATACAACCGCACAATCTCAGCCACCTCTGCTGTTGATAGTGCTGTTATTGTGCGGTTGAGGTCTGCCAAATACTTGGCCAAAGCATCCACCAGCTCCCATCCTGGAACACCTCGTATGTCACATCGCTCATCCTGAAAAAAAGAAAAATAGCAGGGACAAATTGTTATTGGTTACATCACCATTGAGGCAAATTGTAATTTGTGATATTGGCCTTAATAAAAAAAATCATAATACCTGTGTAGATGTGCCTGGTGTAACAGAGGTGTCACTAAGGTCTTGAGTGTGAGGACCGTGGAAGACACCTTCATCCAAAATAGGCTCCTGGAGGAAGAAACAAAGTATTTCCTTGTTTTATTACATTACCTCTGGACATAAGATTTTGGTCTATAAGCCTATTACACCTTTTCTAATCAATCACATTGGTCTAAATACATATGTTTATAGTACCTGAGCAGATGTGCTGGCTGCAGGGTCAGGACTGTGGCAAACACCTGCATCAAAACTGGGTTCCTGGAAATTAGAGACAGAAACACAAAATGTATTCTCTTATTACTTATTTATTTTTATTAAACCTGTTACAGCCATTTCAAGGTTTGTGATATTGTGTATAAACACTGGGTGGCGCATTGGTGCCCACAAGGACCATATAGGTGAACGCATAGGCACAGGTGGAGGTTTTGTAGAATTCCAATAACAGATAATCATGAAATAGATGATTACCTGAGATGATGCACCTGGTACAACGATGTCAGCTGCAGCACTTATTGTTACATCAGACCATTCCTCCTCCTGAACCTCAACCTGCAGGTCTGGCAAAATGACGCCGAGCTCTGCATGCTGTTGTGTAGCCAGCAGGTCACCTCTGTCAGTCTGATGCAACAGGTACTCGACAGCAATTCTCTCACCTGTCAGACAAAATCATTGTGGGGAAAACGCATGTTCAATTTATAAGAATAGATATTTTTGCTTTGTAATGGATGAGACACTGAAAATTTAACATTTTGAATGTGTCGATTAAATGTGCAGGGAGAAGTGTGTCTTATGGAGCTTCTTACCAGTTGGTTTTCCAGGGGGAACAAATTCTGGGAGAAGATCACAGCCGAGTACTCTTCTGCTGAACTCATTGAGGTTGGACATGAGGCGGACATCATATATCCTGGTCTGTGATGCCACACTCATATCCACGGCCTCATGCGCTCTGTTGATGTTCCACCTGGATCCACCCTCCAGCATGTACATCTGTGTGTGCGTGGCGTTACATCTCCATCCTTGAAAAAGCAAAATAATGTTAAAAATTATAGAAATATTGGTTGAGAAGAGAAAAAAATATGGCTATGTAGTTATACAAAACATGTAAAGAACATGAATGAGGCCAGAGATATTTAATCATTATTAACCTGGGATAAAGGTGCACTGGTGGCGATGGAAGCTCTCCAGAGACGACGACCCTCTGCCACATTTTAGGACGTCCAGGACCTTGTCTCCCTTCTGCAGCCCTGCACCGAGTCTGGTGTACAGCTCAACACCTGGTGGATCCTGGATGCATGGCAAATGCTTCTGTTGGTTTGCCCACACTCGTTCCATGCTCTCTGGGTTGACCAGCCTGAGACCTGTGGTGTCGGTCAGGTCCCACATGGAGTGAAGCAAAGTAGAGATCAGGGCCCGTGTCTCCTCAACCCCACGAGTTCTCCGCCTGCAATGCCGCGCCAACTCTTTTGAGGTGATTTCAGCCAAAACCTGAGCGTCAGAAGGAGCAAGACCAGCATACTTCTTCTTCAGCTCTGACCTCTTCGCATCTTTGAGCTTGCAGATGTCCTCTTGATCCCACTCAAAAATGCAAGAGGACAACTTTGAGCAGAAAGTGCCAAAGAGAGGATGGTGCTCTGTGGTTAGGCCAGAGGAGAAGCGCCGCATGAAGTGGAATATATCCAGCTTCACGCTGATCTTCCACGGCCTAAACCACACCTGAACTGGGGTTGGACCTGCACAAAAGAGAAACTATTTTTATAATTCAGTTCACCGTGATTGAAACCACTTACAAGTTATACAAGATATGACATGAGTACAATCAAATAAGACACACATATAAATAATTACATAGAATAAAGTACAAGAACTCCTTTCAACAGCTAGAATTTTTTTGTTGGGATATTTCTTAAAGCACAGTAATTATGTTAGAGATACATTGCAATGCATTACAAAAAAACATATCCTGCTGTAAAAGCTCAAAAAGAAATTCCAGATAAAGTTAACTATTCCTTAAATGATTGATTATACATCTGTTCATCATTAATGTGTCTTTCTTTTACATACCGTGTATGTATAAGTGCAATAGTAAGCTCTTAGTTGTAGTGTATATTTTAAATACTGTACCAGAAATGTTTCTCAAAATTTCAATAAATTACTGCACTTTGAAATGTATTGTATTTTAAAGGTCACACACCTGACCCGCTGCAGCAATCTCTGTCCACGTACATGACCAATGGCTCTGGCTCCCCTGCGTCTTGGTAGCGCTTTACGATCCCTTGACACAGGTCATCAAGCGCAGCTCCCTCACCAGTGGTCAGCACACAGTTCAGCACTTGACCACACTCGTTGCTCACATTAGTCATCCACGTTGCCGTGTCTGCAATGCCACCAGCCAGTTTCTTTGTGATCTATGAGAAAAAGAAAAAGAAATCTGTATAAAAATATAAACTAGTATAAAAATGACAATACAGTATTTTTTAAAGTCAAGAAAATATTTCCTTTTACCTTTTTTGTTGAGTCGAGCTTTAAGATCCTGCCATAGGTGGAAGTGATGACACCTTTCATCTCTTCCAGATGACAAAGGATGTCATTGGCATGCACGGTCTCAAACCACTGGGCAAGAGGAAGTGGGACAAAGGGCGGTGGTTGCTCATAACACACTTCAGCTGGAAAAGCAAAGCTTCTTTTGTGGAGTGCACAGTCGGAGAGGTATTCGATGGAGCGCCTTGCCCACTCCTCACTATGCACCTCCTCCAGGGCTTGCTGCATATAGCTAGAGCTATTTCCAGCTGTTCGCGGCCTGAGCATCGTCACACACTTCCTGTCCAGAGCCAGCTGTGTGGTGAGCACAGCGGGGAACCTGTTTCGATGAGCTGGATCCAACTGACTCAGGATGTCAGAACTCCAAGGACAGACGGGGATCTTGCATTGACTGCAACGTGGATAATCCCCGCCGACCAAGTAGTACCTGGAGTCTAGATCGATGACTTCCCTCACCTTGGTGTAGATGCCCGAGTGGTGCATTTTAGATTTGCACACACTGCACTTCATCGGGATCCCCCACATCCTCATTGGTGCCCACACAAACATGCGCTGCCTGAAATAAGTATTGGGATCAGGTGGTGCTGATGAAAGCCTGTTTTTGGAAGGTGGATGGAACCAGTTAGAAGACAGGTTTTGTCTCAACTGTCCTGTGGGCTCGTAGAGACATTGAGCAATCCACTCTCTGTCTGCAGGCTTCAAAACTCTCAAAAACTGCTTGGGCAGAAAGCCAGTCCAATCCACTGCAGGTGGCCTTAGCGGAATGATCTTGGCGTATGTTGGAGGAGGAGGTGAGGGTTGCTGTTGAGGTGGTGGTGATGGAGGAGGAGCTTGTGTGAGTTGATGGCTTTCCTCAATATGCTGCAGCAGCTCAAACACACCCCTGACACTTTTCCCACACTGGTCACATGTTTGCTCAGCATGGAAGTCAGCTAGATGTGTGTTAAACTGCTCCACATCCACACACAAGCCACAAATTGAGCAATTTATTTTTGGTCCGACTACAGAGCTAGAGCTCAATGTAGCGGAGGCTGATGTAGCTGAGGCGGGGGTAGAGCTGACTACAGAGCTGGAGCTCAATGTAGCTGAGGCTGATGTAGCTGAGGCGGGTGTAGGTCTTACTACAGAGCTGGAGGCGGGTGCAGGTCTTACTGTAGTAGAGGCGGGTTTAGGCCTTACTGTAGCTGAGGCGGGTGTAGGCCTTACTGTAGTAGAGGCGGGTGTAGGCCTTACTGTAGTAGAGGCGGGTGTAGGCCTTACTGTAGCTGAGGCGGGTGTAGGCCTTACTGTAGTAGAGGCGGGTGTAGGCCTTACTGTAGCTGAGGCGGGTGCAGGTCTTACTACAGAGCTGGAGCTCAATGTAGCTGAGGTGGGGGTAGAGCTGACTACAGAGCTGGAGCTCAATGTAGTGGTGGTGGATTGCGAAGTCTGCTCACCTGTCTATGCAATGAAAAAGAAAAGGACAACCTTATTCCTGGGTCTATTTTTGTGAAACAATCATTTTCATTTTCCTACAAACTCACTGAGTACACTACTGGTAGTAGAACAGGTACATAACTCTGTTATAAAATACCTAAAGATTTATGTTTTTTTATAAGATTTATAAAACACTACTAATTTACAACTTTTGCTCTATGTAGCCTATACCGAGAATAGTTCTATTTTCTAAGTAGGCTATCAGGTTAAAAAATACGTATAGGTGAGGCAACATATAGCCTAGGCTATTTCTCTGTCAAAACATGTAGCCTTGTATGGAGAATATGCTACTTTTTCATTAAATATGTTGAGCGACCAGTCACAAAATAAGTGTAGACTATAGGCTACATCACGGTCAAAACACTACATCACGGTCAAAACATGTAGCCCCATACGGAGTAGGCCTACTCTTGTCAGTAAATGTATGTCCGAGTACCAGTTACAAAATAGCCAACACATAAAGACGAGACTACACTCCCTGTTACAACAAAAGTAGCCAATGGAATTTTTAATTATTTTATTTAGTAGCCTAGCATACGCCGTTATTGAGATAAAGACGAGGCTACAGTCTTTGCTCAGCATTTTGGAAATAGCATCCACTTGTCTTATTTATTCACTGTCATCTCTAGCCTATATAAATATATTCTTCAGTTCATGGTAATAAAATAAGCACTTTGAGCTAGTTACTTTAGTAGTTATACACTGTGTGGTTCTACCAACGGTTGAACCGTTACTTTTCACGGTAAAAGTACGATGATTCAGAAACATTCAAACCAAGAGAATAGCGTAATCTCGTTAGCCTATTTCAAACTATATATAAAAAATAAAATATATACATCAGTTACCTTGTGATAACCACATTGGCATGGTATTTGTCTGCCGAAGATGTCGATATATCTGACTGGGAGATTGACAGCGATCGGCGTCAACGGACATTCACTGATGCGCTTTATCACCGTCTTCCACTTCTTTGACCCGGGCTTTTTTCCTGTACCAAAACTAAACTTCCCCTGGGCATATTGGTACATGATGAGTGCCCAATAGGAGTCGGGTTTACCTGTTTTAGGCATTACGAAAGCTAATGATAAAACAAATGTAAAGCCGAGTGTGAAAATGAGCGCTAGGCAATAAACGGTTTGCGCACGGCCCCGTTTTTGCCAGCTTGAACGTTCGATTTTTTCCCCCGGCCCTGAACGTTCCATTTTGTTAGGACTTTGTTAGGACTTTGTTAGGACTGTTAGGAGCTGGGTCGGTAAAGTGGTAGGAATTGGTCGGAATTGGTCGAATGTGTTAGGACTTGTTAGG
>CM047517.1:30444942-30475981 GCA_026122265.1 Ammodytes dubius
CACAATTCCTGGCTTAGAGCCAGTGCCTTATCCATTAGGCATGGGGCATAACTCAATGTATTTAGTGACGTCGCAAAGGCCCTTGATGCTATTGCTGCAACAACAGCGCAGAAAGACAGTTGCAAAATCAAAGGTATGGCTGAAAAGAGGAGTCGAAACAAAAGTGTGACATAGTTCTGGACTCAAACCCAAACTCCTTGCTCAGGAGGGAAATCTTATAGATGAGTGAATGATGCTATGTGATGAGCGGATCAGTGAAATCAAATGTGAATGGCGAACGTGGTAGTTTGACTAGCTCAGCAGGAACAGTAAGATGTTTGGGTAAGATGTGATCTGATGACTGTGGTTATGGCAGTTAGGACATTGTAACAGCCCACAAACTACCGGTAAGATGCTTTTAGCAGAGGATGGTTTCGATCCATCGACCTCTGGGTTATGGGCCCAGGCATTCCGCTGCGCCACTCTGCTGTGAAACACCCTAGATGGACTCAAACCTACATTTCCTTGCTCAGCAGTCCTTCTTTATAGGAAGAGGAAATATTAGGTGTGGCTGGTCGTACAAGGTTGACTTATTCAAATGGCAACAAATGTTGCTTAAACCCTTGAACGTCAATGAGAAAGCAGTGTTACCTGCTATTAAATTGATCTTAGCAGAGGATGGTTTCGATCCATCGACCTCTGGGTTATGGGCCCAGCACGCTTCCGCTGCGCCACTCTGCTGTAAAACACCCTAGATGGGACTCAAACCTACATTTTCCTTGCTCAGCAGGCCTCGTTATAGAGATGGTAGGAAGGATATAAGTTGTTGCTGGTATACAATGTTGACTTATTCAGATGGGACAACACATTTTGCTTAAACCCTTGAACGTCAATGAAAAAGCAGTGTGACCTGCTAGTAAAAGGCTCTTAGCAGAGGATGGTTTCATCCATCGACCTCTGGGTTATGGGCCCAGCACGCTTCCGCTGCGCCACTCTGCTCGAAATCACCCCAGATGGGACTCGAACCCACAATCCCTGGCTTAGGAGGCCAGTGCCTTATCCATTAGGCCAGAAAAGGGGCAAAAGGGACTGCTTGAGGGGGGGGGGAAAGGGGGGGGAGGGGGGGAAAAGGGGGAGGAGAAAGAGGAGGTTTTCCCCCGTGGCGTAGTGGTCAGTGCATCCGACACATTTGGCTCAATCCTCGGAAGCAGCTGACCCTGGTTCGAATCCTGCCCATGGCATATCATGCACCTCGCTAGCCCATTTCATCTGTCTCTCCACACTGTCAATAAAAGCGTGAAACAAATGTACATTTATGTTTCTCAGTTGCTATTTATTTATATTGTTTATGGATGCAAACCTTCATCTTGTGCTGCTTGTTGTTTTTGGTCTGACAGAGTAGGCTTTTTAACCCTCTTCCTAATAAAATAGTTTACAAACATGGTCACTAGAGACCTCAAGCATAAAAATACTGTAATAAACCACCACAACCATAAAATATGTGTCTTCTATAAACAATATTAGTGTTTTAAACAATACCATTTAAGAAAAAAGCTACAGATATAATATATTTGCAGAGTTAAAGTCTATTTTCTCATTGTGGAAAATGGAAATATCATTGTTTTAGAGTAACTCTGCTGTCTGTCTATTTAAAGTGATAGAGTCCCACTACTCTCCCTGATGGTGAGTGACACTTTAAACTAAAAACTATGTGTAAAGATAATAATACATACAAACTGCATAGGCGTAATTTGATGTGTTTGACTGGGGTCATTTAGAAAGAAATCAAGAAACAATTATATTTAGTCATGAGGAACACGTTTATTGACAAAGTCATGAAAAATTAAATAATTAAATTATAAACACTTATTAGTAATGTATGATAGGCCTATACAGGTGCATTCCTATAATTAGAATATCATGGGAAAGTTTTTTTTTTCGTAATTTATTCAAAGGTGAAATTCAGGATTATAGATTCATTACACAAAAACTGAAATGTCAGGCCTTTTTCTGTTTTAATTTAAATGATTACAGCTTACAGCTCATGAAAATCAAAAATATTAGAACATTTCATGAGACAATCAAAAGGATTTATAATACAGAAATGTCGATCTTCTGAAAAGTATGTTCATTTATGCACTCAATACTTGGCCAGAGATCTTATTTTGCATGAATTATTGCATTAAAGGGATATTTCAGTATTTTTAAAGTGGGTTTGTATGAGTTTCTTCTGCATAGTTTTAGTGTGTTACCTCATAGAGATGGCGTTCAGCGCAGTCACTATAAGGAGTTTGGGGGAGACGTCGCTGTAGCAGAAATCAATGTTGTACCGTTGCAGAGGGTGTCGAAAGGCTGCTTGACCGTGAACAGATATATTTTTTTAGGTAAGCTGATGACCCCCTCTGCAACAGCACAAAGCTGAATTCTGCTACAGCGACGTCTCCCACAAAACTTTTATAAATGGCTGCGCTGATCGCCATCTCCAAAAGGTAACAGATATGCGTAAGCACCTCTTACAAACCCACTTCAAAAATGCTGTACCATCTCCTTAATGCAATAATTAATGCAAAATAAGATCCCTGACCAAGAAGTGGGTGCGTAAATCAACATACTTTTCAGAAGGTTGACATTTCTGTATTATAAATCTTTTTTTTTATTGGTCTTAAGTAATATTCTAATATTCTGAGATGCTGGATGATTCATGAGCTGTAAAATTGAAATAATCTATTTTAAAACAAAAAAAAAAGACCAGAATTATTTCACTTCATGTGTCATGAATCTAAAATATGAAAGTTTCAATTTTTTGAATTAAACTACTAGAAAACATGAACTTTTCATAATATTCTTATTATATGAGATGCACCTGTAAGATGTATATTATAATATTATATTATATTACAAATCAAATGGTGACAATAGTTAAACATTTCTTATAATAGTCGTAATAGAAAATATAGAAAATAATTATATAAATGGTCACAAAATATTCTTATAAAACATATTCACTTAAATAACTATATACAAATCAATAATATATACAAAACTTTTTTGAAAGAGAAACCAAGATAACAGTTACTGCTGCTTGTTAAGGCTCTCTTTCCATTCCTCAACTGTTAGTCCAGAGGCTGGACAGTACCACCTTCCCTTCACCTGGGTATGGCCAGTGCTCTTGCTCTTAGAGTGACCACACGTTTTGCATTGGTAGTGGTAGTCCTCCTTGCGGTGGCGCTTTTTTGGCTGCTCCCCTCTTGCCACACGCTCCTGGTCTTCCATGGCAGCCTTTTGCAGTCTCCATTTTCGGTGTCGACTGAAGTTCAGGGATGGATCTGTTTCTGCATCTGAGGACTGAGTTGCTCCTTGGGATTGTGGTGGTGGTGACATGTAGGCTGAAGGATGGTATTGGTGAGGGGGAGGAGGTTGTGGCAGCCAGGACCAGCCAGGGTACGAGGCGGATGGAGGGTAGCCCTGTTGGTAAGGGAACGGGGCAGGGGACTGGGATGGCGGAGGGTAAGATGGTGCATACGGGGACCAGCCAGGGTAGGGGCCCGGTGGTTGGCTACCTTGCTGATAGGGTAACAGGGCAGGCGATGGGGCCGGGGGCTGATGACTCTGCTGGTAGGCGAATGGGGCAGGTGACTGGGTTGGTGGAAGGTAACCGGCTGCATCAGAGGACCAGGCAGGTGACGGAGCTGGTGGTGGCTGTGAGGAACCTGGCCATGCATGGAGCCCAGGAGGACACTGCTGTGCCGAGACGGTCCTTGAACTACTGCGCTGGCGGATTACTGCCTCGCCCTCCTGATTCTCTGGCTCCTGGAACTCCAGAACAGTATGCCCATGTTCAACTGGTGTTGGAGGGAGATCCCTTGCTTTTGGCAAAGGATCCTTTGCTGCAGTTATGGTGTGGGGAAGGTCAGTGGCTTGGAGTAATGAGCCCCTGATTGTCCTCTTCTGCCTTTCATACAACCTGAAAATATAATTATTTCATATAAATAATTTAATATATGTATTTTATCAAGTACAGCTTCAAGTGAATGTTAGTAAAAGTGAATGTAGAATGCAAAAAATGTATCTCACCAAGAAGACACTGTAGTGTTATTGATGTTAACTAGTAACAAGTTGGTCTGATGAGTGATCTCCTGGCTGTCCTCGAGAAGCTGTTTGATGTGGGAATAGGTGGAAACAATCGACTGGGGGATTGGCAATGTTTTGCCATGTATGTCTTGTGACCTATTCCTGGCCATCTGGTACTCCTTTAGAAGCCTGATGCAAACACACTCTGAAATGCGGTTCATATCAGGACTCTGTGCAGCCTGGCCATGGGTCATGAACAATCTTTGAAGGAAAAAAGAATTAATCAATATTATATAACAGACAGTTTCATTCTGATAATTTGTACTACCGGTACCACTATAGCTACTACATTTGTACTGACAGTGTTACAGATGCATCTTTAGTATTTATAGTAAATCTGTTTCTAAATAATCTTAAACCAAACAAGGACATATACAACAAAATGGCTTCGCTTCCATGATATGTTCTTACACCACTAACTTTAATATATTTGAATGATAAATATAACAAACGTGAAGTACGTAATGTGTGTTCACCTCTCAGCTGCTTGTTGTCCTGGTGCAGAGCCGCTTCGTTTCCTGGAAGCCCTCCATGGCCCTGGCAAGGTTGTCTTCTTGGACTTATGACTGAACTTGGCAGGAGTCTTGTCCATAGGATAGAGGCACGAATACAACCGCACAATCTCAGCCACCTCTGCTGTTGATAGTGCTGTTATTGTGCGGTTGAGGTCTGCCAAATACTTGGCCAAAGCATCCACCAGCTCCCATCCTGGAACACCTCGTGTGTCACATCGCTCATCCTGAAAAAAAGAAAAATAGCAGGGACAAATTGTTATTGGTTACATCACCATTGAGGCAAATTGTAATTTGTGATATTGGCCTTAATAAAAAAAATCATAATACCTGTGTAGATGTGCCTGGTGTAACAGAGGTGTCACTAAGGTCTTGAGTGTGAGGACCGTGGAAGACACCTTCATCCAAAATAGGCTCCTGGAGGAAGAAACAAAGTATTTCCTTGTTTTATTACATTACCTCTGGACATAAGATTTTGGTCTATAAGCCTATTACACCTTTTCTAATCAATCACATTGGTCTAAATACATATGTTTATAGTACCTGAGCAGATGTGCTGGCTGCAGGGTCAGGACTGTGGCAAACACCTGCATCAAAACTGGGTTCCTGGAAATTTGAGACAGAAACAAAAATGTATTCTCTTATTACTTATTTATTTTTATTAAACCTGTTACAGCCATTTCAAGGTTTGTGATATTGTGTATAAACACTGGGTGGCGCATTGGTGCCCACAAGGACCATATAGGTGAACGCATAGGCACAGGTGGAGGTTTTGTAGAATTTCAATAACAGATAATCATGAAATAGATGATTACCTGAGATGATGCACCTTGGTACAACGATGTCAGCTGCAGCACTTATTGTTACATCAGACCATTCCTCCTCCTGAACCTCAACCTGCAGGTCTGGCAAAATGACGCCGAGCTCTGCATGCTGTTGTGTAGCCAGCAGGTCACCTCTGTCAGTCTGATGCAACAGGTACTCGACAGCAATTCTCTCACCTGTCAGACAAAATCATTGTGTGGGGAAAACGCATGTTCAATTTATAAGAATAGATATTTTTGCTGAGACACTGAAAATTTAACATTTTGAATGTGTCGATTAAATGTGCAGGGAGAAGTGTGTCTTATGGAGCTTCTTACCAGTTGGTTTTCCAGGGGGAACAAATTCTGGGAGAAGATCACAGCCGAGTACTCTTCTGCTGAACTCATTGAGGTTGGACATGAGGCGGACATCATATATCCTGGTCTGTGATGCCACACTCATATCCACGGCCTCATGCGCTCTGTTGATGTTCCACCTGGATCCACCCTCCAGCATGTACATCTGTGTGTGTGTGGCGTTACATCTCCATCCTTGAAAAAGCAAAATAATGTTAAAAATTATAGAAATATTGGTTGAGAAGAGAAAAAAATATGGCTATGTAGTTATACAAAACATGTAAAGAACATGAATGAGGCCAGAGATATTTAATCATTATTAACCTGGGATAAAGGTGCACTGGTGGCGATGGAAGCTCTCCAGAGACGACGACCCTCTGCCACATTTTAGGACGTCCAGGACCTTGTCTCCCTTCTGCAGCCCTGCACCGAGTCTGGTGTACAGCTCAACACCTGGTGGATCCTGGATGCATGGCAAATGCTTCTGTTGGTTTGCCCACACTCGTTCCATGCTCTCTGGGTTGACCAGCCTGAGACCTGTGGTGTCAGTCAGGTCCCACATGGATGAAGCAAAGTAGAGATCAGGGCCCGTGTCTCCTCAACCCCACGAGTTCTCCGCCTGCAATGCCGCGCCAACTCTTTTGAGGTGATTTCAGCCAAAACCTGAGCGTCAGAAGGAGCAAGACCAGCATACTTCTTCTTCAGCTCTGACCTCTTCGCATCTTTGAGCTTGCAGATGTCCTCTTGATCCCACTCAAAAATGCAAGAGGACAACTTTGAGCAGAAAGTGCCGAAGAGAGGATGGTGCTCTGTGGTTAGGCCAGAGGAGAAGCGCCGCATGAAGTGGAATATATCCAGCTTCACGTTGATCTTCCACGGCCTAAACCACACCTGAACTGGGGTTGGACCTGCACAAAAGAGAAACTATTTTTATAATTCAGTTCACCGTGATTGAAACCACTTACAAGTTATACAAGATATGACATGAGTACAATCAAATAAGACACACATATAAATAATTACATAGAATAAAGTACAAGAACTCCTTTCAACAGCTAGAATTTTTTTGTTGGGATATTTCTTAAAGCACAGTAATTATGTTAGAGATACATTGCAATGCATTACAAAAAAACATATCCTGCTGTAAAAGCTCAAAAAGAAATTCCAGATAAAGTTAACTATTCCTTAAATGACTGATTATACATCTGTTCATCATTAATGTGTCTTTCTTTTACATACCGTGTATGTATAAGTGCAATAGTAAGCTCTTAGTTGTAGTGTATATTTTAAATACTGTACCAGAAATGTTTCTCAAAATTTCAATAAATTACTGCACTTTGAAATGTATTGTATTTTAAAGGTCACACACCTGACCCGCTGCAGCAATCTCTGTCCACGTACATGACCAATGGCTCTGGCTCCCCTGCGTCTTGGTAGCGCTTTACGATCCCTTGACACAGGTCATCAAGCGCAGCTCCCTCACCAGTGGTCAGCACACAGTTCAGCACCTGACCACACTCGTTGCTCACATTAGTCATCCACGTTGCCGTGTCTGCAATGCCACCAGCCAGTTTCTTTGTGATCTATGAGAAAAAGAAAGAAAAATCTGTATAAAAATATAAACTAGTATAAAAATGACAATACAGTATTTTTTAAAGTCAAGAAAATATTTCCTTTTACCTTTTTTGTTGAGTCGAGCTTTAAGATCCTGCCATAGGTGGAAGTGATGACACCTTTCATCTCTTCCAGATGACAAAGGATGTCATTGGCATGCACGGTCTCAAACCACTGGGCAAGAGGAAGTGGGACAAAGGGCGGTGGTTGCTCATAACACACTTCAGCTGGAAAAGCAAAGCTTCTTTTGTGGAGTGCACAGTCGGAGAGGTATTCGATGGAGCGCCTTGCCCACTCCTCACTATGCACCTCCTCCAGGGCTTGCTGCATATAGCTAGAGCTATTTCCAGCTGTTCGCGGCCTGAGCATCGTCACACACTTCCTGTCCAGAGCCAGCTGTGTGGTGAGCACAGCGGGGAACCTGTTTCGATGAGCTGGATCCAACTGACTCAGGATGTCAGAACTCCAAGGACAGACGGGGATCTTGCATTGACTGCAACGTGGATAATCCCCGCCGACCAAGTAGTACCTGGAGTCTAGATCGATGACTTCCCTCACCTTGGTGTAGATGCCCGAGTGGTGCATTTTAGATTTGCACACACTGCACTTCATTGGGATCCCCCACATCCTCATTGGTGCCCACACAAACATGCGCTGCCTGAAATAAGTATTGGGATCAGGTGGTGCTGATGAAAGCCTGTTTTGGGAAGGTGGATGGAACCAGTTAGAAGACAGGTTTTGTCTCAACTGTCCTGTGGGCTCGTAGAGACATTGAGCAATCCACTCTCTGTCTGCAGGCTTTAATACCCTCAAAAACTGCTTGGGCAGAAAGCCAGTCCAATCCACTGCAGGTGGCCTTAGCGGAATGATGTTGGCGTATGTTGGAGGAGGAGGTGAGGGTTGCTGTTGAGGTGGTGGTGATGGAGGAGGAGCTTGTGTGAGTTGATGGCTTTCCTCAATATGCTGCAGCAGCTCAAACACACCCCTGACACTTTTCCCACACTGGTCACATGTTTGCTCAGCATGGAAGTCAGCTAGATGTGTGTTAAACTGCTCCACATCCACACACATGCCACAAATTGAGCAATTTATTTTTGGTCCGACTACAGAGCTAGAGCTCAATGTAGCGGAGGCTGATGTAGCTGAGGCGGGGGTAGAGCTGACTACAGAGCTGGAGCTCAATGTAGCTGAGGCTGATGTAGCTGAGGCGGGTGTAGGTCTTACTACAGAGCTGGAGGCGGGTGCAGGTCTTACTGTAGTAGAGGCGGGTGTAGGTCTTACTGTAGTAGAGGCGGGTGTAGGCCTTACTGTAGTAGAGGCGGGTGTAGGCCTTACTGTAGTAGAGGCGGGTGTAGGCCTTACTGTAGTAGAGGCGGGTGTAGGCCTTACTGTAGTAGAGGCGGGTGTAGGCCTTACTGTAGTAGAGGCGGGTGTAGGCCTTACTGTAGTAGAGGCGGGTGTAGGTCTTACTGTAGTAGAGGCGGGTGTAGGCCTTACTGTAGTAGAGGCGGGTGTAGGCCTTACTGTAGCTGAGGCGGGTGCAGGTCTTACTACAGAGCTGGAGCTCAATGTAGCTGAGGTGGGGGTAGAGCTGACTACAGAGCTGGAGCTCAATGTAGTGGTGGTGGATTGCGAAGTCTGCTCACCTGTCTATGCAATGAAAAAGAAAAGGAAAGGACAACCTTATTCCTGGGTCTATTTTTGTGAAACAATCATTTTCATTTTCCTACAAACTCACTGAGTACAGTACTGGTAGTAGAACAGGTACATAACTCTGTTATAAAATACCTAAAGATTTATGTTTTTTATAAGATTTATAAAACACTACTAATTTACAACTTTTGCTCTATGTAGCCTATAGGCCTACCAAGAATAGTTCTATTTTCTAAGTAGGCTATCAGGTTAAAAAATACGTATAGGTGAGGCAACATATAGGCTATTTCTCTGTCAAAACATGTAGCATTGTATGGAGAATATGCTACTTTTTCATTAAATATGTTGAGCGACCAGTCACAAAATAAATAAGTGTAGACTATACATCACGGTCAAAACACTACATCACGGTCAAAACATGTAGCCCCGTACGGAGTAGGCGGCCTACTCTTGTCAGTAAATGTATGTCCGAGTATCAGTTACAAAATAGCCAACACATAAAGACGAGACTACACTCCCTGTTACAACAAAAGTAGCCAATGGAATTTTTAATTATTTTATTTAGTAGCCTAGCATACGCCGTTATTGAGATAAAGACGAGGCTACAGTCTTTGCTCAGCATTTTGGAAATAGCATCCACTTGTCTTATTTATTCACTGTCATCTCTAGCCTATAATATAAATATATTCTTCAGTTCATGGTAATAAAATAAGCACTTTGAGCTAGTTACTTTAGTAGTTATACACTGTGTGGTTCTACCAACGGTTGAACCGTTACTTTTCACGGTAAAAGTACGATGATTCAGAAACATTCAAACCAAGAGAATAGCGTAATCTCGTTAGCCTATTTCAAACTATATATAAAAAATAAAATATATACATCAGTTACCTTGTGATAACCACATTGGCATGGTATTTGTCTGCCGAAGATGTCGATATGTCTGACTGGGAGATTGACAGCGATCGGCGTCAACGGACATTCACTGATGCGCTTTATCACCGTCTTCCACTTCTTTGACCCGGGCTTTTTTCCTGTACCAAAACTAAACTTCCCCTGGGCATATTGGTACATGATAAGTGCCCAATAGGAGTCGGGTTTACCTGTTTTAGGCATTACGAAAGCTAACGATACAAATGTAAAGCCGAGTGTGAAAATGAGCGCTAGGCAATAAACGGTTTGCGCACGGCCCCGTTTTTGCCAGCTTGAACGTTCGATTTTTTCCCCCGGCCCTGAACGTTCCATTTTGTTAGGACTTTGTTAGGACTTTGTTAGGACTGTTAGGAGCTGGGTCGGTAAAGTGGTAGGAATTGGTCGGAATTGGTCGAATGTGTTAGGACTTGTTAGGACTTGGTCGGACTTCGTTAGCAGTCCAGTCACCGGAGGTTGCGGCCACTGGGGCTTAACATACATGAATTTTAGTGACGTCGCAAAGGCCCTTGATGCTATTGCTGCAACAACAGCGGCAGAAAGATCAGTGCAAAATCAAAGGTATGGCTGAAAAGAGGAGTCGAAACAAAAGTGTGACATAGTTCTGGACTCAAACCCAAAACTCCTTGCTCAGGAGGGAAAATGTATAGAGATGATTGGATGGGATAGTATCTGTGGCTAACGTGTATGTTGACTCATTCAGAGGAACATCAAATGTTGGGTAAAAATTTGACTGTGTCAGTTAGGAAGCATTGTAACAGCCCACAAACTACCGGTAAGATGCTTTTAGCAGAGGATGGTTTCGATCCATCGACCTCTGGGTTATGGGCCCAGCACGCTTCCGCTGCGCCACTCTGCTGTGAAACACCCTAGATGGGACTCAAACCTGTTATTATAATTATTAAAAACCAAGTGTTTGTAATAATAAAATAATTTGAGTCAAGGCAGGCTTCAGAGCAGGTGAAATTTACTTGCAAACAGCAGCAAGGGAATCAACAATGTATCTGGTTTGGTACATGGTTGAATACAAAGAAATGAACAGTGTACATGGGATTATATGCAAGAGAAGGTGGTGTGTGCGCAAACACCAAGTTTGTGTGTCCAGCCCTTGTTATGCTGGCGAAAGCAGAAATGTTTTTAATTAGGTAGATATTCCCAGAAAGTCTTATCAGCAGGTGTTGTTTTCATACAATATCTGAAATCAGAATATGGGAAATTTAGGGAGTCTTTTCTTCTCAACTACTGTGCACATGAATGCGTCATACCTCTGTATGTGCCAAAATCTTATTAGGCAGTTTCTTCAAGGCTAAACAACAACTTTTGTCTTAGCAAAACACTTTGGAGTTCTTTAAGTTTACTGGGACAAAGTTCAACAGCCAGAAAGCATGTATTGTGCATTAAAATATTATACAATCATAAGGCAAATTTAATTCTAGTAACATTCCACCCTTTTTATAATATTTAATGCAACATCTATGCATACACTTCTAAGCAAAAAGGTAAAGCATATGAGTAAATAAATTTCATTTAAGCAGAATAATATCAAGTACATCAACATTACAGTTGTGAAATTGCAAGTGTGTGTACTGGTGCAACATCGTCTATGTACAGTTTCAGAGAGGACAGTCTTTGCGGTGGCAGGGAACAGGAACTCAGATCTCCTTGATGGTCAACAAGTCCCTTTCTTGCATCTCGACGCAAAGTGTCCTTCATATCACAGTCACTGGGGGAATGGTTATGTAGGATATTACCATAACCGATTCAGATTGTTCCTCAGTGTCCGTCCTTATTGAAGCATGCCAGCTTCGTCTTCTTCTTGCATCTGAAAGCAGAATGAATATAGAGCAGTATCATGTTTTCCAAAACAAATGCTCATAATTCTGCCAGGGCAAACAGCTTCTAAAATATCATCCTATCCAATTTGCTTGCTTTAGATGTCACAATGATGCATAACAACATATAGGATAGGTTTGATTTCGTTCTTCCACACATTGTCTGTGTTTGGGTAGCATACAAGCACACACAGACAGTGAGACAGGCCCTCCCTTTTCTGCATGGGACTGAATCACACACACACATTTTCCTTCAGATACTCCCATTTTTCACCTCACAGAGACTGCGTCTCCCACACACATTTTTTACATGTGCTCTCTCCTTCTCTCTTTTCAAACATGCATTTCATCTATCACATAACACATTATGATCACATTGTTCAGCACACAAATCCCTTTTAACTTGTAGTTCAAATCAAAAGCATTGAACAAGTCTTTTCAGTGAACATTTTCATAAAAAGAACACAAAAGGACGCTTTTTGTAAGTTTATGCTGGGACTTTAAATGATTGACTGCACCTTTAATTTTTAAGGTTGACTATGGGGCTTGGATTGGCGAGATATTTAGCTCTAAACTTTAAAGCGTTTAGCAATTTAGTCAGAACTCTGGTCATCTTTAGGAGACAAGCATTTTATAACCCATCATAACAGCATAACAATTGTATGCACACTTACTAAAACACCTTCTTATATCTCCCTTCCCCTACATACTTTTTCTTTAAACAATAACATCCATAAACAATCAGTTCCAAACAATCTTTTTATTATCCATTTTACAAGTAATTTAATTTTTTTTTTTTTAAATGTAAAATCTAATATCAAATTACCCAGTAATCTATTTAAACAGGGTGAACACCCCTATTCCCTCCAATTGATTAACAAAATTCACCAATTTAAAACTAGAACACCCTATGTGATGTATTCTAAACAAAACTCATAAGTCTACTCTGCAGATGTAGACTATTGACAAACATAACAAAACAAAACAAATAAACAACCTGTCATAGACTAACTCCCGGGAGCAGTACCCCGTGCCAGAGTGCAGCCCCAGGCTGAGTAACATCAAGCAGCCAGATATCAATTTGTTTCCATAAAACCTTCCCGAATTACAAAGAACTCTCAGTCCAATGGAACCAAATATACTTTGCCTCCATAAAACCTTCCCAAATTACAAAGAACTCTCAGTTTAATGGAAGAAAATATACCCTGTTTCCATAAAACCTTCCCAAATTACAGAGAACTCTCAGTCTAATGGAACAAAATATACCTGTCAGAATAAAGGGACCACCCTGGACCCCACACTAATGATCATTTTTGAGACTTTATTTGTTGTGAGTGTATTTCCTCAAACACTACAGGTTGAAATATTTTTCTCTTTAGTGCATTTTCCCAAACACTACAGGTTGAAATATTTTTCTCTTTAGTGCATTTTCCCAAACACTACGATCAGTTATTCTCACCTATGGTAAAACCAAGAGAAATACTGCTTCATAAACTAGTTTATCTATCTAATACATAAAACAAAGGAACTACCATAATTCCTGGACAAAACAAAACAAAATCAGCTGTTAATATTCACCTGATTTCAAGAAAGCCTCGACTCGCTCAGGCTCTGGATTCCGTCACCCCTTCTCCGTCCAAGTAGAGTCTGCAGACAGCCTCTTTTGTAGCTCTGTTTACTGGAGGTCTTTCGTCGAGAGATCTTGGACTCCCCCGTTCACGGTGCAGGCTCGTCTTGTCCAGAGAAGAAGATGTTGGATCCGGCTCGAAGGACCATTTGTTATTATAATTATTAAAAACCAAGTGTTTGTAATAATAAAATAATTTGAGTCAAGGCAGGCTTCAGAGCAGGTGAAATTTACTTGCAAACAGCAGCAAGGGAATCAACAATGTATCTGGTTTGGTACATGGTTGAATACAAAGAAATGAACAGTGTACATGGGATTATATGCAAGAGAAGGTGGTGTGTGCGCAAACACCAAGTTTGTGTGTCCAGCCCTTGTTATGCTGGCGAAAGCAGAAATGTTTTTAATTAGGTAGATATTCCCAGAAAGTCTTATCAGCAGGTGTTGTTTTCATACAATATCTGAAATCAGAATATGGGAAATTTAGGGAGTCTTTTCTTCTCATCTACTGTGCACATGAATGCGTCATACCTCTGTATGTGCCAAAATCTTATTAGGCAGTTTCTTCAAGGCTAAACAACAACTTTTGTCTTAGCAAAACACTTTGGAGTTCTTTAAGTTTACTGGGACAAAGTTCAACAGCCAGAAAGCATGTATTGAGCATTACAATATTATACAATCATAAGGCAAATTAAATTCTAGTAACAAAACCTACATTTCCTTGCTCAGCAGTCCTTCTTTATAGAGATGGTAGGAAGGGATATTAGGTGTGGCTGGCGTACAAGGTTGACTCATTCAAATGGACAACAAATGTTGCTTAAGCCCTTGAACGTCAATGAGAAAGCAGTGTTACCTACTATTAAATTGCTCTTAGCAGAGGATGGTTTCGATCCATCGACCTCTGGGTTATGGGCCCAGCACGCTTCCGCTGCGCCACTCTGCTGTGAAACACCCTAGATGGGACTCAAACCTACATTTCCTTGCTCAGCAGTCCTTTATTGAGATGGTAGGAAGGGATATTAGGTGTGGCTGGCGTACAAGGTTGACTTATTCAAATGGACAACAAATGTTGCTTAAACCCTTGAACGTCAATGAAAAAGCAGTGTGACCTGCTAGTAAAAGGCTCTTAGCAGAGGATGGTTTCCATCCATCGACCTCTGGGTTATGGGCCCAGAACTTTTCCGCTGCGCAACTCTGCTGTGAAACACCCTAGATGGGACTCAAAACTACATTTCCTTGCTCAGCAGTCCTTCTTTATAGAGATGGTAGGAAGGGATATTAGGTGTGGCTGGCGTACAAGGTTGACTCATTCAAATGGACAACAAATGTTGCTTAACCCTTGAACGTCAATGAGAAAGCAGTGTTACCTGCTATTAAATTGCTCTTTGCAGAGGATGTTTCGATCACACACTTGGGTTATGGGCCAGCACGCTTCCGCTGCGCCACTCTGCTGTGAAAACACCCTAGATGGACTACAAACCTACATTTCCTTGCTCAGCAGTCCTTCTTATGAGATGGTAGGAAGGGATATTAGGTGTGGCTGGCGTACAAGGTTGACTCATTCAAATGGACAACAAATGTTGCTTAAACCCTTGAACGTCAATGAGAAAAGCAGTGTTACCTGCTATTAAATTGCTCTTAGCAGAGGATGGTTTCGATCCATCGACCTCTGGGTTATGGGCCCAGCACGCTTCCGCTGCGCCACTCTGCTGTGAAACACCCTAGATGGGACTCAAACCTACATTTCCTTGCTCAGCAGTCCTCTTATTAGAGATGGTAGGAAGGGATATTAGGTGTGGCTGGCGTACAAGGTTGACTTATTCAAATGGACAACAAATGTTGCTTAAACCCTTGAACGTCAATGAAAAAGCAGTGTGACCTGCTAGTAAAAGGCTCTTAGCAGAGGATGGTTTCCATCCATCGACCTCTGGGTTATGGGCCCAGCACGCTTTCCGCTGCGCCACTCTGCTGTGAAACACCCTAGATGGGACTCAAACCTACATTTCCTTGCTCAGCAGTCCTTCTTTATAGAGATGGTAGGAAGGGATATTAGGTGTGGCTGGCGTACAAGGTTGACTATTCAAATGGACAACAAATGTTGCTTAAACCCTTGAACGTCAATGAGAAAGCAGTGTTACCTGCTATTAAATGCTCTTAGCAGAGGATGGTTTCGATCCATCGACCTCTGGGTTATGGGCCCAGCACGCTTCCGCTGCGCCACTCTGCTTGAAACACCCTAGATGGGACTCAAACCTACATTCCTTGCTCAGCAGTGCCTCTTTATAGAGATGGTAGGACAGGGATATTTGGTGTGGCTGGCGTACAAGGTGTGACTTAATTCAAATCTGGACAAACAAATTGTTGTTTAAAGCCCTTGAGAGTTCAATGAGTATAGCAGTTGTGACTCTGCTAAATGTAAAATGGCTCTTAGCAGAGGATGGTTTTCCATCCATCACCTCTGGGTTATGTGGCTCCAGGCACGCTTCGCTGCACACTCTGCATGTGAAAACACACTAGATGGGACTCAAACTACATTTCCTTGCTCAGCAGTCCTTCTTTATAGAGATGGTAGGAAGGGGATATTAGGTGTGGCTGCGTAAAGGTTGACTCATTCAAATGGACATCAAATGTTGCTTAAACCTTGACGTCATGAGGAAAGCAGTGTAACCTGCTAGTTAAATGCTCTTTAGCAGAGGATGGTTTCGATCCATCGACCTCTGGGTTATGGGCCCAGCACGCTTCCGCTGCGCCACTCTGCTGTGAAACACCCTAGATGGGACTCAAACCTACATTTCCTTGCTCAGCAGTCCTTTTATTGAGATGGTAGGAAGGGATATTAGGTGTGGCTGGCGTACAAGTTGACTTATTCAAATGGACAACAAATGTTGCTTAAACCCTTGAACGTCAATGAGAAAGCAGTGTTACCTGCTATTAAATTGCTCTTAGCAGAGGATGGTTTCGATCCATCGACCTCTGGGTTATGGGCCCAGCACGCTTCCGCTGCGCCACTCTGCTGTGAAACACCCTAGATGGGATCAAACCTACATTTCCTTGCTCAGCAGTCCCTTTATAGAGATGGTAGGAAGGGATATTAGGTGTGGCTGGCGTACAAGTTGACTTATTCAGAGGGACAACACATTTGCTTAAACCCTTGAACGTCAATGAAAAAGCAGTGTGACCTGCTAGTAAAAGGCTCTTAGCAGAGGATGGTTTGAAACACCCTAGATGGGACTCAAACCTACATTTCCTTGCTCAGCAGCCTTAGAGATGGAGGAAGGATATTAGGTGTGTGGTACAAGGTTGACTATTCATGGACAACAATGTGCTTAAACTGAACGCAATGAAAGCAGTGTGCCTGCTAAAAGCTCTTAAGAGGATGGTTTCGATCATCGACTGGGTAGGCAGCGCGTGTGACCACTCTGCTGGAACCTAGATGGGACTCAAACACATCTTCTAATGGATACTTATAGAGATGTAGGATGGGTATAGTACTGTGGCTACGTTCAGTTGACTATTCAGAGGACACAAATTTGCTAAAAACGTCATGAAGGTGTACTAGCTAGTAAAAGTGCTCTTAGCAGAGGATGGTTTCGATCCATCGACCTCTGGGTTATGGGCCCAGCACGCTTCCGCTGCGCCACTCTGCTGTGAAACACCCTAGATGGGATCAAACCTACATTTCACAGTGCTTCATGCATGGCTACTAATGATTAGTGAGGAATTGTGTATGCGACAAGGGATATTCAGTTGCAAATAAGAAGCTTGGTGAAGAGAGTACAAATGGCTAGTTGGACTTCATCCTTGCTCAGGAGGGCAAGCTATGCAGATTGTTGCCTATGGGATAAACCTACTGATGTTGCATTCAGAGGAAATAAAGTTGGGTAAAAATTGACTGTGTCAAGGACAACATTGTAACTACCAAACTACCGTAAATGCTCTTTAGCAGAGGATGGTTTCGATCCATCGACCTCTGGGTTATGGGCCCAGCACGCTTCCGCTGCGCCACTCTGCTGTGAAACACCCTAGATGGGACTCAAACCTACATTTCCTTGCTCAGCAGTCCTTCTTTATTAGAGATGGTAGGAAGGGATATTAGGTGTGGCTGGCGTACAAGGTTGACTTATTCAAATGGACAAACAAATGTTGCTTAAACCCTTGAACGTCAATGAGAAAGCAGTGTTGACCTGCTAGTAAAATGGCTCTTAGCAGAGGGTGTTTCCATCCATCGACCTCTGGGTTATGGGCCCAGCACGCTTCCGCTGCACCACTCTGCTGTGAAACACCCTAGATGGGACTCAAACCTACATTTCCTTGCTCAGCAGTCCTTCTTTATAGAGATGGTAGGAAGGGATATTAGGTGTGGCTGGCGTACAAGGTTGACTTATTCAGAGGGACAACACATTTTGCTTAAACCCTTGAACGTCAATGAAAAAGCAGTGTGACCTGCTAGTAAAAGGCTCTTAGCAGAGGATGGTTTCGATCCATCGACCTCTGGGTTATGGGCCCAGCACGCTTCCGCTGCGCCACTCTGCTCGAAATCACCCCAGATGGGACTCGAAACCACAATCCCTGGCTTAGGAGGCCAGTGCCTTATCCATTAGGCCACTGGGGCTTAACATACATGAATTTTAGTGACGTCGCAAAGGCCCTTGATGCTATTGCTGCAACAACAGCAGCAGAAAGATCAGTGCAAAATCAAAGGTATGGCTGAAAAGAGGAGTCGAAACAAAAGTGTGACATAGTTCTGGACTCAAACCCAAAACTCCTTGCTCAGGAGGGAAAATGTATAGAGATGATTGGATGGGATAGTATCTGTGGCTAACGTGTATGTTGACTCATTCAGAGGAACATCAAATGTTGGGTTAAAAATTTGACTGTGTCAGTTAGGAAGCATTGTAACAGCCCACAAACTACCGGTAGATGCTTTTAGCAGAGGATGGTTTCGATCCATCGACCTCTGGGTTATGGGCCCAGCACGCTTCCGCTGCGCCACTCTGCTGTGAAACACCCTAGATGGGACTCAAACCTACATTTCCTTGCTCAGCAGTCCTTCTTTATAGAGATGGTAGGAAGGGATATTAGGTGTGGCTGGCGTACAAGGTTGACTCATTCAAATGGACAACAAATGTTGCTTAAGCCCTTGAACGTCAATGAGAAAGCAGTGTTACCTGCTAGTAAATTGCTCTTAGCAGAGGATGGTTTCGATCCATCGACCTCTGGGTTATGGGCCCAGCACGCTTCCGCTGCGCCACTCTGCTGTGAAACACCCTAGATGGGACTCAAACCTACATTTCCTTGCTCAGCAGTCCTTTATGAGATGGTAGGAAGGGATATTAGGTGTGGCTGGCGTACAAGTTTGACTCATTCAAATGGACAACAAATGTTGCTTAAACCCTTGAACGTCAATGAGAAAGCAGTGTTACCTGCTATTAAATTGCTCTTAGCAGAGGATGGTTTCGATCCATCGACCTCTGGGTTATGGGCCCAGCACGCTTTCCGCTGCGCCACTCTGCTGTGAAACACCCTAGATGGGATTCAAACCTACCTTTCCTTGCTCAGCAGGCCTCTTATAGAGATTGGTAGGACAGGATATAAGTTGTTGCTGGTGTACAAGTTGACTTATTCAAGGACAACACATTTGCTTAAACCCTTGAACGTCAATGAAAAAGCATGTGACTGCTAGTAAAAGGCTCTTAGCAGAGGATGGTTTCCATCCATCGACCTCTGGTTATGGGCCCAGCAGCTTCCGCTGCACCACTCTGCTGTGAAACACCTAGATGGACTCAAACCTACATTTCCTTGCTCAGCAGTCCTTCTTATAGAGATGTAGGAAGGGATATTAGTGTGGCTGGCGTACAAGTTGACTTTTCAAGGACAACAAATGTTGCTTAAACCTTGAACGTCAATGAAAAGCAGTGTACCTGCTATAAAAGGCTCTTAGCAGAGGATGGTTTCGATCCATCGACCTCTGGGTTATGGGCCCAGCACGCTTCGCTGCGCCACTCTGCTCAAATCACCCCAGATGGGACTCGAACCCACAATCCTGGCTTAGAGGCCAGTGCCTTATCCATTAGGCCACTGGGGCTTAACATACATGATTTTAGTGACTCGCAAAGGCCTTGATGCTATTGCTGCAACAACAGCGCAGAAAGATCAGTGCAAATCAAAGGTATGGCTGAAAAGAGGAGTCGAAACAAAATGTGACATAGTTCTGGACTCAAACCCAAAACTCCTTGCTCAGGAGGGAAAATGTATAGAATGATTGGATGGGATAGTATCTGTGGCTAACGTGTATGTTGACTCATTCAGAGGAACATCAAATGTTGGGTAAAAATTTGACTGTGTCAGTTAGGAAGCATTGTAACAGCCCACAAACTACCGTAAGATGCTTTTAGCAGAGGATGGTTTCGATCCATCGACCTCTGGTATGGGCCCAGACGCTTCGCTGCGCCACTCTGCTTGAAACACCTAGATGGGACTAAACTAATTTCTGCTCAGCGTCTTATGAGATGTGGAAGGGTATTAGGTGGCTCCAAGACTATTAAATGGACAAAAATTGCTTAAACCTTGAACGTCATGAAGCAGTGTTACCTGCTATTAATCTTAGAGAGGATGTTTCGATCATGACCTCTGGGTTATGGGCCAGCACGCTGGACTTGCTAAACACCAGATGGGACCCGCCAACCGTGGAGGCAGGTTATTGGCAGGTTACATTGATTGACAACAATTTGCAAAACCAAAAGATCTGAAATCAAAGGATGTGAAAAGAGATCGCATGTAATGGCTCAAACCAATCCTGCTCAGAGGAATTTAGAGTGTAGGATGTTCTTGGCTATATGTGACCATCAAGACATAAATTGGTTACTGTCATGAGCAGTCGCACTCTAGTAGATGCTTTTAGCAGAGGATGGTTCGATCCTCGACTTGGGTTATGGCCAGCACGCTTCCGCTGCGCCACCTGCTGTGAAACACCTAGATGGGATCAAACTACATTCCTTGCCAGCAGTCCTTCTTTATAGAGATGGTAGGAAGGATATTAGGTGTGGCTGGCGTACAAGTTGACTCATTCAAATGGACAACAAATGTTGCTTAACCCTTGAACGTCAATGAGAAAGCAGTGTTACCTGCTATTAAATTGCTCTTAGCAGAGGATGGTTTCGATCCATCGACCTCTGGGTTATGGGCCCAGCACGCTTCCGCTGCGCCACTCTGCTGTGAAACACCCTAGATGGGACTCAAACCTACATTTCCTTGCTCAGCAGTCCTTTTATGAGATGGTAGGAAGGGATATTAGGTGTGGCTCGCGTACAAGTTGACTTATTCAAATGGACAACAAATGTTGCTTAAACCCTTGAACGTCAATGAGAAAGCAGTGTGACTGCTAGTAAAAGGCTCTTAGCAGAGGATGGTTTCGATCCATCGACCTCTGGGTTATGGGCCCAGCACGCTTCCGCTGCGCCACTCTGCTCGAAATCACCCAGATGGGACTCCAACCACAATCCCTGCTTAGAGGCCAGTGCTTATCCATTAGGCACTGGGGCTTAACAACAATGTTTTTACGACGCAGAAAGCCTGATGCTATTGCTGCACAACAGCGAGAAAGATCATCAATCAGGTTTTGGCTGGAGAGTTCGACAACCCTAGATGGGACTCAAACCTACATTTCCTTGCTCAGCAGTCCTTCTTTATAGAGATGGTAGGAAGGGATATTAGGTGTGGCTGGCGTACAAGGTTGACTCATTCAAATGGACAACAAATGTTGCTTAAACCCTTGAACGTCAATGAGAAAGCAGTGTTACCTGCTATTAAATTGCTCTTAGCAGAGGATGGTTTCGATCCATCGACCTCTGGGTTATGGGCCCAGCACGCTTCCGCTGCGCCACTCTGCTCGAAATCACCCCAGATGGACTCGAACCCACAATCCTGCATTAGCGTGCCTTCTACATGATTTAGTGACGTCGCAAAGCCCTGTGCTATTCTGCAAAACGGGAGAAGATCAGTGCAAATCAAGGTATGGTGAAATAGGAGTCGAACAAAAGTGTGCATAGTTCTGGTCAACCCAAATCCTTGCTGGACGGGAAAAGTATAGAGATGATTGGATGGGATAGTATCTGTCTAACGTGATGTTGACTCTTCAAGAACATCAATGTGGGTAAAAGTGACTGTAGTAGGAAGCATTGTAACAGCACAAACTACCGTAAATGCTTTAGCAGAGGATGGTTTCGATCCATCGACCTCTGGGTTATGGGCCCAGCACGCTTCCGCTGCGCCACTCTGCTGTGAAACACCCTAGATGGGACTCAAACCTACATTTCCTTGCTCAGCAGTCCTTCTTTATAGAGATGGTAGGAAGGGATATTAGGTGTGGCTGGCGTACAAGGTTGACTCATTCAAATGGACAACAAATGTTGCTTAAACCCTTGAACGTCAATGAGAAAGCAGTGTTACCTGCTATTAAATGGCTCTTAGCAGAGGATGGTTTCGATCCATCGACCTCTGGGTTATGGGCCCAGCACGCTTCCGCTGCGCACTCTCTGCTGTGAAACACCCTAGATGGGACTCAAAACCTACATTTCCTTGCTCAGCAGTCCTTTTTTAGAGATGGTAGGAAGGGATATTAGGTGTGGCTGGCGTACAAGTTGACTATTCAAATGGACAACAAATGTTGCTTAAACCCTTGAACGTCAATGAAAAGCAGTGTTACCTGCTATTAAATGCTCTTAGCAGAGGATGGTTTCGATCCATCGACCTCTGGGTTATGGGCCCAGCACGCTTCCGCTGCGCCACTCTGTGTGAAACACCCTAGATGGGACTCAAACCTACATTTCTTGCTCAGCAGTCCTTCTTTATAGAGATGGTAGAAGGGATATTAGGTGTGGCTGCGTACAAGTTGACTCATTCAATGGACAACAAATGTTGCTTAAACCCTTTGAACGTCAATGAGAAAGCAGTGTTACCTGCTATTAAATGCTCTTAGCAGAGGATGGTTTCGATCCATCGACCTCTGGGTTATGGGCCCAGCACGCTTCCGCTGCGCCACTCTGCTGTGAAACACCCTAGATGGGACTCAAACCTACATTTCCTTGCTCAGCAGTCCTTCTTTATAGAGATGGTAGGAAGGGATATTAGGTGTGGATGGCGTACAAGGTTGACTCATTCAAATGGACAACAAATGTTGCTTAAACCCTTGAACGTCAATGAGAAAGCAGTGTTACCTGCTAGTAAAATGCTCTTAGCAGAGGATGGTTTCGATCCATCGACCTCAGGGTTATGGGCCCAGCATGCTTCCGCTGCGCCACTCTGCTGTGAAACACCCGAGATGGGATTCAAACCTACCTTTCCTTGCTCAGCAGGCCCTCGTTATAGAGATGGTAGGACAGGATATAAGTTGTTGCTGGTGTACAATGTTGACTTATTCAGAGGGACAACACATTTTGCTTAAACCCTTGAACGTAAATGAAAAAGCAGTGTGACCTGCTAGTAAAAGGCTCTTAGCAGAGGATGGTTTCGATCCATCGACCTCTGGGTTATGGGCCCAGCACGCTTCCGCTGCGCCACTCTGCTATGAAACACCCTAGATGGGACTCAAACCTACATTTCCTTGCTCAGCAGTCCTTCTTTATTGAGATGGTAGGAAGGGATATTAGGTGTAGCTCGCGTACAAGTTTGACTTATTCAAATGGACAACAAATGTTGCTTAAACCCTTGAACGTCAATGAGAAAGCAGTGTTACCTGCTATTAAATTGCTCTTAGCAGAGGATGGTTTCGATCCATCGACCTCTGGGTTATGGGCCCAGCACGCTTCCGCTGCGCCACTCTGCTATGAAACACCCTAGATGGGACTCAAACCTACATTTCCTTGCTCAGCAGTCCTTCTTTATTGAGATGGTAGGAAGGGATATTAGGTGTGGCTCGCGTACAAGTTTGACTTATTCAAATGGACAACAAATGTTGCTTTAACCTTGAACGTCAATGAGAAAGCAGTGTTACCTGCTATTAAATTGCTCTTAGCAGAGGATGGTTTCGATCCATCGACCTCTGGGTTATGGGCCCAGCACGCTTCCGCTGCGCCACTCTGCTGTGAAACACCCTAGTATGGGACTCAAACCTACATTTCCTTGCTCAGCAGTCCTTCTTTATTGAGATGGTAGGAAGGGATATTAGGTGTGGCTCGCGTACAAGTTTGACTTATTCAAATGGACAACAAATGTTGCTTAAACCCTTGAACGTCAATGAGAAAGCAGTGTTACCTGCTATTAAATTGCTCTTAGCAGAGGATGGTTTCGATCCATCGACCTCTGGGTTATGGGCCCAGCACGCTTCCGCTGCGCCACTCTGCTGTGAAACACCCTAGATGGGATTCAAACCTACCTTTCCTTGCTCAGCAGGCCCTTGTTATAGAGATGGTAGGACAGGATATAAGTTGTTGCTGGTGTACAATGTTGACTTATTCAGAGGGACAACACATTTTGCTTAAACCCTTGAACGTAAATGAAAAAGCAGTGTGACCTGCTAGTAAAAGGCTCTTAGCAGAGGATGGTTTCGATCCATCGACCTCTGGGTTATGGGCCCAGCACGCTTCCGCTGCGCACACTCTGCTATGAAACACCCTAGATGGGACTCAAACCTACATTTCCTTGCTCAGCAGTCCTTCTTTATTGAGATGGTAGGAAGAGATATTAGGTGTGGCTCGCGTACAAGTTGACTTATTCAAATGGACAACAAATGTTGCTTAAACCCTTGAACGTCAATGAGAAAGCAGTGTTACCTGCTATTAAATTGCTCTTAGCAGAGGATGGTTTCGATCCATCGACCTCTGGGTTATGGGCCCAGCACGCTTCCGCGCTTCCGCTGCGCCACTCTGCTGTGAATACACCCTAGATGGGAATCAAACCTACATTTCCTTGCTCAGCAGTCCTTCTTTATAGAGATGGTGGGAAGGGATATAAGTTGTTGCTGGTGTACAATGTTGACTTATTCAGAGGGACAACAATTTTGCTTAAACCCTTGAACGTAAATGAAAAAGCAGTGTGGACCTGCTAGTAAAAGGCTCTTAGCAGAGGATGGTTTCGATCCATCGACCTCTGGGTTATGGGCCCAGCACGCTTCGCTGCGAAACACCCTAGATGGGACTCAAACCTACATTTCCTTGCTCAGCAGTCCTTCTTTATTGAGATGGTAGGAAGGGATATTAGGTGTGGCTCGCGTACAAGTTTGACTTATTCAAATGGACAACAAATGTTGCTTAAACCCTTGAACATCAATGAGGAAAGCAGTGTTACCTGCTATTAAATTGCTCTTAGCAGAGGATGGTTTCGATCCATCGACCTCTGGGTTATGGGCCCAGCACGCTTCCGCTGCGCCACTCTGCTGTGAAACACCCTAGATGGGACTCAAACCTACATTTCCTTGCTCAGCAGTCCTTCTTTATATAGATGGTAGGAAGGGATATTAGGTGTGGCTGGCGTACAAGGTTGACTCATTCAAATGGACAACAAATGTTGCTTAAGCCCTTGAACGTCAATGAGAAAGCAGTGTTACCTGCTAGTAAAAGGCCTTAGCAGAGGATGGTTTCGATCCATCGACCTCTGGGTTATGGGCCCAGCACGCTTCCGCTGCGCCACTCTGCTGTGAAACACCCTAGATGGGACTCAAACCTACATTTCCTTGCTCAGCAGTCCTTCTTTATAGAGATGGTAGGAAGGGATATTAGGTGTGGCTGGCGTACAAGGTTGACTCATTCAAATGGACAACAAATGTTGCTTAAACCCTTGAACGTCAATGAGAAAGCAGTGTTACCTGCTACTTAAAGGGTCTTAGCAGAGGATGGTTTCGATCCATCGACCTCTGGGTTATGGGCCCAGCACGCTTCCGCTGCACCACTCTGCTGTTGAAACACCTAGATGGGATTCAAAACCTACCTTTCCTTGCTCAGCAGGCCCTCGTTATAGAGATGGTAGGACAGGAGATAAGTTGTTGCTGGTGTACAATGTTGACTTATTCAGAGGGACAACACATTTTGCTTAAACCCTTGAACGTAAATGAAAAAGCAGTGTGACCTGCTAGTAAAAGGCTCTTAGCAGAGGATGGTTTTCGATCCATCGACCTCTGGGTTATTGGGCGCAGCACGCTTTCCGCTGAGCCACTCTGCTTTGAAACACCGTAGATGGACTCAAACCTACATTTCCTTGCTCAGCAGTCCTTCTTTATTGAGATGGTAGGAAGGGATATTAGGTGTGGCTGCCGTACAAGTTTGACTCATTCAAATGGACAACAAATGTTGCTTAAACCCTTGAACGTCAATGAGAAAAGCAGTGTTACCTGCTATTAAATTGCTCTTAGCAGAGGATGGTTTCGATCTATTGACCTCTGGGTTATGGGCCAGGCAAGCTTCCGCTGCGCCATTCTGCTCGAAATCACCCCAGATGGGACTCGAACCCACAATCCCTGGCTTAGGAGGCCAGTGCCTTATCCATTAGGCCACTGGGGCTTAACATACATGGATTTTAGTGACGTCGCAAAGGCCCTTGATGCTATTGCTGCAACAACAGCGGCAGAAAGATCAGTGCAAAATCAAAGGTATGGCTGAAAAAGGGAGTCGAAAACAAAAGTGTGACATAGTTCTGGACTCAAAACCCAAAAACTCCTTGCTCAGGAGGGAAAATGTATAGAGATGATTGGATGGGATAGTATCTGTGGCTAACGTGTATGTTGACTCATTCAGAGGAACATCAAATGTTGGGTAAAAATGTGACTGTCAGTTAGGAAGCATTGTAACAGCCCACAAACTATCGGTAAGATGCTTTTAGCAGAGGATGGTTTCGATCCATCGACCTCTGGGTTATGGGCCCAGCACGCTTCCGCTGCGCCACTCTGCTGTGAAACACCCTAGATGGGACTCAAACTACATTTCCTTGCTCAGCAGTCCTTCTTTATAGAGATGGTAGGAAGGGATATTAGGTGTGGCTGGCGTACAAGGTTGACTCATTCAAATGGACAACAAATGTTGCTTAAGCCCTTGAACGTCAATGAGAAAGCAGTGTTACCTGCTATTAAATTGCTCTTAGCAGAGGATGGTTTCGATCCATCGACCTCTGGGTTATGGGCCCAGCACGCTTCCGCTGCCCCACTCTGCTGTGAAACACCCTAGATGGGAATCAAACCTACATTTCCTTGCTCAGCAGTCCTTCTTTATAGAGATGGTACGAAGGGATATTAGGTGTGGATGGCGTACAAGGTTGACTCATTCAAATGGACAACAAATGTTGCTTAACCCTTGAACGTCAATGAGAAAGCAGTGTTACCTGCTAGTAAAAGGCTCTTAGCAGAGGATGGTTTCGATCCATCGACCTCTGGGTTATGGGCCCAGCACGCTTCCGCTGCGCCACTCTGCTGTGAAACACCCTAGATGGGATTCAAACCTTTACCTTTCCTTGCTCAGCAGGCCCTCTTATAGAGATGGTAGGACAGGATATAAGTTGTTGCTGGTGTACAATGTTGACTTATTCAGAGGGACAACAACATTTTGCTTAAACCCTTGAACGTAAATGAAAAAGCAGTGTGACCTGCTAGTAAAAGGCTCTTAGCAGAGGATGGTTTCGATCCATCGACCTCTGGGTTATGGGCCCAGCACGCTTCGCTGCGCCACTCTGCTGTGAAACACCCTAGATGGGACTCAAACCTACATTTCCTTGCTCAGCAGTCCTTCTTTATTGAGATGTAGGAAGGGATATTAGGTATGGCTCGGCGTACAAGTTGACTTATTCAAATGGACAACAAATGTTGCTTAAACCCTTGAACGTCAATGAGAAAGCAGTGTTACCTGCTAGTAAAAGGCTCTTAGCAGAGGATGGTTTCGATCCATCGACCTCTGGGTTATTGGCCCAGCACGCTTCCGCTGCGCCACTCTGCTGTTGAAACACCTAGATGGGACTCAAACCTACATTTCCTTGCTCAGCAGTCCTTCTTTATTGAGATGGTAGGAAGGGATATTAGGTGTGGCTGCGTACAAGTTGACTCATTCAAATGGACAACAAATGTTGCTTAAACCCTTGAACGTCAATGAGAAAGCAGTGTTACCTGCTATTAAATTGCTCTTAGCAGAGGATGGTTTCGATCCATCGACCTCTGGGTTATGGGCCAGCACGTTCCGCTGCGCCACTCTGCTCGAAACACCCAGATGGGACTCGAACCCACAATCTGGTAGAGGCCAGTGCTATCCATTAGCCACTGGGTTTAACATCAGTTTTATGACTGCAAAGCCTTGATGTATTGCTGCAAACAGCGAGAAAGATCAGTGCAAATCAAAGGCTGGCGTACAAGGTTGACTTATTCAAATGGACAACAAATGTTGCTTAAACCTTGAACGTCAATGAAAAAGCAGTGTGACTGCTAGTAAAATGGCTCTTAGCAGAGGATGGTTTCGATCCATCGACCTCTGGGTTATGGGCCCAGCACGCTTCCGCTGCCCACTCTGCTGTTAAACACCCTAGATGGGACTCAAACCTACATTTCCTTGCTCAGCAGTCCTTTTTATAGAGATCGTAGGAAGGGATATTAGTTGTGGCTGGCGTACAAGGTTGACTTATTCAAAGGACAACAATGTTGCTTAAACCCTTGAACGTCAATGAAAAGCAGTGTGACCTGCTAGTAAAAGGCTCTTAGCAGAGGATGGTTTCAATCCATCGACCTCTGGGTTATGGGCCAGCACGCTTCCGCTGCGCCACCTGCTCGAAATCACCCCAGATGGGACTCGTACCACAATCCCTGGCTTTAGGAGGCCAGTGCCTTATCCATTAGGCCACTGGGGCTTAACATACATGAATTTTAATGACTTCGCAAAGGCCCTTGATGCTATTGCTGCAACAACAGCAGCAGAAAGATCAGTGCAAAATCAAAGGTATGGTTGAAAAGAGGAGTCGAAAACAAAAGTGTGACATAGTTCTGGACTCAAACCCAAAACTCCTTGCTCAGGAGGGAAAATGTATAGAGATGATTGGATGGGATAGTATCTGTGGCTAACGTGTATGTTGACTCATTCAGAGGAACATCAAATGTTGGGTAAAAATGTGACTGTGTCAGTTAGGAAGCATTGTAACAGCCCACAAACTACGGTAAGATGCTTTTAGCAGAGGATGGTTTCGATCCATCGACCTCTGGGTTATGGGCCCAGCACGCTTCCGCTGCCCACTCTGCTGTGAAACACCCTAGATGGGACTCAAACCTACATTTCCTTGCTCAGCAGTCCTTCTTTATAGAGATGGTAGGAAGGGATATTAGGTGTGGATGGCGTACAAGGTTGACTCATTCAAATGGACAACAAATGTTGCTTAAGCCCTTGAACGTCAATGAGAAAAGCAGTGTTACCTGCTATTAAATTGCTCTTAGCAGAGGATGGTTTCGATCCATCGACCTCTGGGTTATGGGCCCAGCACGCTTCCGCTGCGCCACTCTGCTGTGAAACACCCTAGATGGGAATCAAACCTACATTTCCTTGCTCAGCAGTCCTTCTTTATAGAGATGGTAGGAAGGGATAATTAGGTGTGGATGGCGTACAAGGTTGACTCATTCAAATGGACAACAAATGTTGCTTAAACCCTTGAACGTCAATGAGAAAGCAGTGTTACCTGCTAGTAAAAGGCTCTTAGCAGAGGATGGTTTCGATCCATCGACCTCTGGGTTATGGGCCCAGCACGCTTCCGCTGCGCCACTCTGCTGTGAAACACCCTAGATGGGACTCAAACCTACATTTCCTTGCTCAGCAGTCCTTCTTTATAGAGATGGTAGGAAGGGATATTAGGTGTGGCTGGCGTACAAGGTTGACTCATTCAAATGGACAACAAATGTTGCTTAAGCCCTTGAACGTCAATGAGAAAGCAGTGTTACCTGCTATTAAATTGCTCTTAGCAGAGGATGGTTTCGATCCATCGACCTCTGGGTTATGGGCCCGGCACGCTTCCGCTGCGCCACTCTGCTGTGAAACACCCTAGATGGGAATCAAACCTACATTTCCTTGCTCAGCAGTCCTTCTTTATAGCGATGGTACGAAGAGATATTAGGTGTGGATGGCGTACAAGGTTGACTCATTCAAACGGACAACAAATGTTGCTTAAACCCTTGAACGTCAATGAGAAAGCAGTGTTACCTGCTACTAAAAGGCTCTTAGCAGAGGATGGTTTCGATCCATCGACCTCTGGGTTATGGGCCCAGCACGCTTCCGCTGCGCCACTCTGCTGTGAAACACCCTAGATGGGATTCAAACCTACCTTTCCTTGCTCAGCAGGCCCTCGTTATAGAGATGGTAGGACAGGATATTAAGTTGTTGCTGGTGTACAATGTTGACTTATTCAGAGGGACAACACATTTTGCTTAAACCCTTGAACGTAAATGAAAAGCAGTGTGACCTGCTAGTAAAAGGCTCTTAGCAGAGGATGGTTTCGATCCATCGACCTCTGGGTTATGGGCCCAGCACGCTTCCTGCATGCGAAACACCCTGAGGGGACTCAAACCTACATTTCCTTGCTCAGCAGTCCTTCTTTATTGAGATGGTAGGAAGGGATATTAGGTGTGGCTCGCGTACAAGTTTGACTTATTCAAATGGACAACAAATGTTGCTTAAACCCTTGAACATTAATGAGAAAGCAGTGTTACCTGCTATTAAATTGCTCTTAGCAGAGGATGGTTTCGATCCATCGAACCTCTGGGTTATGGGCCCAGCCCCCCCCCCCCCCCCCCCCCCCCCCCCCCCCCCCCCCCCCCCTTTTTTTTTTTTTTTTTTTTTTTTTTTTTTTTTTTTTTTTTTTTTTTTTTTTTTCAAGGATGGTTGACCATCGACTTGGTTATGGCCCAGCACGCTTCCGCTGCGCACTCTGCTGTGAAACAACCTAGATGGGACTCAAACCTACATTTCCTTGCTCAGCAGTCCTTCTTTATAGAGATGGTAGGAAGGGATATTAGGTGTGGCTGGCGTACAAGGTTGACTCATTCAAATGGACAACAAATGTTGCTTAAACCCTTGAACGTCAATGAGAAAGCAGTGTTACCTGCTATTATAAAAGGCTCTTAGCAGAGGATGGTTTCGATCCATCGACCTCTGGGTTATGGGCCCAGCACGCTTCCGCTGCGCCACTCTGCTGTTGAAAACACCCTAGATGGGATCAAACCTACATTTCCTTGCTCAGCAGTCCTTTTTATAGAGATGGTAGGAAGGGATATTAGGTGTGGCTGGCGTACAAGGTTGACTCATTCAAAGGGACAACAAATGTTGCTTAAAGCCCTTGAACGTCAATTGAGAAAGCAGTGTTACCTGCTATTAAATTGCTCTTAGCAGAGGATGGTTTCGATCCATCGACCTCTGGGTTATGGGCCCAGCACGCTTCCGCTGCAGCCACTCTGCTGTGAAACACCCTAGATGGGACTCAAACCTACATTTCCTTGCTCAGCAGTCCTTCTTTATAGAGATGGTAGGAAGGGATATTAGGTGTGGACTGGCGTTACAAGGTTGACCTTATTCAAAATGGACAACAAATGTTGCTTAACCCTTGAACGTCAATGAGAAAGCAGTGTTACCTGCTATAAATTGCTCTTAGCAGAGGATGGTTTCGATC